>CM052897.1:114477272-114551112 GCA_028534135.1 Potos flavus | reverse complement strand
CCTCAGATTGCCCCCTCAGATTCCCCCCTCAGATTGCCCCCCTCAGATTGCCCCCCTCAGATTCCCCCCCTCAGATTCCCCCCCTCAGATTTCCCTTAGGTCCTGAACAGAGCAGTTGCTTCTGAAGTTCGCTTTCTGCCTTTCTCAGGTTTTCCTAATTAATAGCTTTTTCCTTCTATTCTTTACATCTTCCCTAAGCCTGTTTTATTCAGCCCTTCCCGAAATGCCTTCCTCCAGGGGCAGAGAAGGGGCCCCCTCCGTCCACGACCCAGCTCTCAGAACTGGGAGCCTGGAGAGGAGGGCGGCATGGGAAGGCCTCGGCCATCACTTGTAGGAAATTCCGCGGAAGCAGCTGCGTGTTTCTGTGCATCAAACTGTATTTTGCCTTCCTACATTATAGAAGGGGTGTTGAGTTTTCTGCATGAGCAGAAGGGGAGCATATTTCAGAATGATTAACTCTACGGAGGCCATTGTCTTGGGCAGCTATATTTGGCTCTGCTGCAGCTGTGTTTGCTTTCTCAAAATTGTCACCAGGAGGCCTCCAACGGCAATTATTCCCTTCAGTCCACGGTGGTGACATCTTTCCTCGTGACGCCCGTTGTCCACCCAGCCCTCTCTCCTTGGTGTCAGGATTGAAAGGGAACCCACCAGTCCTTGAAAAAGCCCAAATACCGGGGAACGCCGCTGGCGCCCCTCTCCCAAAACGATTTCTTAATATTAAGTTGTGTTCATCTTGCATGATGATGCTACCTGTCAGGATTCTTACTTCTTTTCACAAAAAGCCCTATTTTCCTGCCTCTTTTCCCCTCTTTCTTTTTTTTTTTTCTTCCTTTTCTTTTACTCTTAGATGTCTAAGGGTCACTTCCAACACCTACTTTCCTACCTTAACTAAAGCATTCCTGAGCAGGGGTTTCTTCCCTTCTGATCCTGAGAGGTCCCTTACAAACCCCTGTGCTGGGGGAGAGACTGATGCAAAGCATGTCTCTCTCTCTCTCTCTCTCTCAAGTCAACACGGGCCACAGAGTTCACTTTTCTCCAAGGAAGAACCTAGGAAAGTTTGAATTCCACTGGCTGCGTGTGGGTTTGAATTTTTAGTTAGTTAGAACTTCCTCTTGGATTGTTTCGGCTCGTCAGGGACACGTGCCCTGTGTTGGGGTCTGCTTGCGTGGAGGTGGCTGACGTCACTGGGGGTGTGGCCATAGGGTGTCTCCAGCCGGGGGCTGGAGGTCGTCCTTCACTCAACGAAGTTTCAGCTATTCCCCGGGCTTGTCTTCTGGTTTGTTCCGTGCCCATTTCTGGTCTCAGGTGACTTGTCAAGATCCTCATCTAGAAAAAAAGGATCTCAAGATACACTCCTTACCTGTCCCACAGAATTATTGTGAGGCTAACATTGGGAAGAGAATAACCTGAATATTTTATAGCTTCATGGTACTTGAAACTGACCACAAGTTCACCTGCATTTCCTGGGAGAGTCAAGTACAGTGAAAGCTCATTACACTGGCCAGTTAATGTGTTCTCCCTCAGAACATTTGTACTTTAAAGTCTCAGCCAAAGACCCATAAAGAAGTATTGCTCCCATATAAACTTCCAGAAAATGCTCAGTCCCCAGGACAACATTGTAAAGACTGATTTTTTTCCCCCTCTCCCTTCTCTGCATGATGATTGAGAAATATAATGCAGTTCATCTTCCAGCCGTGAACTTGTGGTCAGGCTTTGCATTCTGGGATAGGGCTGAAGCAAAAAGCAATATCTTCATCCAATATCCCCATGTGCGTGTTCTGAAAAAGCCCATCTCTACACCAGCTGAAATAGATTTTGATTTTCTTACGGGGAGAGAATTGGCCACACAATACCCAGGCTGGTTACCAGTAATGGGACTCCTAACTCTAGCAGAAACCCAGCCTTGGGAAAACAATTTTGGTGATGTGAATATGGAGAGAGCCTGTTGCAAACTCTGGCATCTAACCACCTTACTAGGAGCCCAGGCCACCGAATGCCTAGAGCTGAGAGGAAAAAAGCCTCTGAAGCGGGAAATGACTTGGAGAAGAAATCGGTGATTTTTACGAGGTGGCACAGTGGGTCTAGGGTGTCTGTCCAAGTGGCCCCCGGCTGTAGGGCGCGTCATAGTTATTCTGGTCTGTGCTTTAATAAACAGACACTTCTCCCAAGAGAGCTGATGGGGTCCTTTAGGTCCTAAGAGACCAGAGCTGCCTGAGCTAGTGTGAGGATTTGCTCCTAATGTTATAAGTCACGTGATTAAGATCACACCTGTTCAGATTCAGTTGAGAAGCCAACAGCCTGTCTGAGTCCATTGGTTGAAGGATGTTCCCCAGGGATGGGCCAGGGGAACGGTTGGCACCTGCTCTGACTGAGAAAGTGATGTTGACCGAGGATCTCCAGGTCACTAGTGTGACCTCCAAAGCTAAGCGTGCCCTGCCTCCCGGAACAGACCACCTTGCATGAGGGTGAACCGGGCCGTGGGAGCGTTGTCGCCGTCAAAGATGACAGCCGGTCCTCACTTGTTGTGCAAGGAGAACGAGGCCTGGGGCCCAAAGCTGGCAGAACCTTTGGAGAAGGGGCCCCCCGCCCAGATATGACAAATGCTCCTGAGCAAATTGTTGGTCACTTTGCAACTGGCACGTTCTATCTTCTCGGTGTCAAAGAAGTCGAATTAACTTTACAGGCAGCCTTTCAGTCGGGCCAAGATTTTGTGTCCGGTTGTTATAAAAAGTGACCAAAATTGGATGGTTGTCAGCCACAGAAGCCACATCGTGGCCTTTGTCTTGCCCCAACTGTGTCTTGTTTTTCAGGTCTACTCAGAACGTGATACTTTTGATCCAAATTGATTTTTAGTTGTCCATTCAATAAAATAATGCTGTCTACCCAGAAGCCAAAAAAATGTTTTCTTGTGTCAACAAAGCTATAATTCTTTGACAACTAAATACTCCTTGTCAAATGTTTTTCTCCTGATCACTAATACTTTAAGAGATGCCGCCTTCCTGTGGATATACCTCCTGGAATGTTTTATGATACTAGCTGAGGATAGGGGCCAGCCATAAGGCTAAGGAATTTACATAAATTATCTGTAATCTTCAGAAAAATTTTGCAAGGTGAGTTGTATCATTCCTATTTTGAAAATGAGAAGGTTCTAGATGATGGAAGCATGTATCTGTTTCCAGGAGCCCATTTCCAAAGCCTGAGGTCTTTTCCTTGTGCCCCCTAACGTTCTGGTCCCGGAGGCTGCTTCTGTCTTTTGAGGGATTCTTAGACCCTTCCATGACCATGAGCTGACTGAATTTCTGGGTATGTTGGCGAATGGACAGCTGATAATGTGGATTCTGAGTATGAAATACAGTGTCTTACTTATGACTTAATAATCTGTTCTTTGCATGCTCGTTCACATAAATTGCTTGTTCTTGATTTCATTTCATAACCAGACCAATTTCTGAGTCTATAAGGCGAGAGTGTTGGGAGCGATGTCAGTAGGAAGGGGACCATAGCAGTGTCAAGATCTCTTAATGCCTCAGATTTCACTTACTGCAGAGATGAAGAAGTCATTAACATTGAATGTTAAGGTGGATCCTTACTCTTCATTCGACATAACCATATATTTCATGAAGAGGTTTCTTGTGAGGACTTCATTAGGCACCTGGCCTTCTCCCTCATTTATTTCCAACTTCTTAGTTTTTACATCTGATGGACAGGTGGCCTCTCTCAGGGGCACCTTGAGCCCAAAGCAGGCCACCTTGTGAGTTAGAAAAAGGTCTCAGGTGACATTCATTCTCCACCATCCCCCCTCAGTCGGTGACTCTGTGCATTACCCTGCTCCCTGCAGTCTCACCATCCCCTTCATAAGCAGACTGGGTAAGGAGGCAAGAACATAAGCGAGTCTCTGGGTCAAAGGATTTTAGATGATCGACAGTTGTGTCACCTTGAGTATGGTATCCCATCCATTTCTAGTGTCTGTAAACTTTGGACCTCCCCATAGCTTTTTGCTCAAGTGCAGAAACATCTGATGGGATTCTGGATTTTCAGCCCCATTTTCCGTTTCATGGCTAGATACCTGATGTAAAGGAAGGAGTAATGGATGAGTTAGAGTAGAATCCAGGCATGGGTTGGTCCAACCCTCAGAACATTTCATATTGAGTATTAGTTTGTCGAAATGCCTTTACTCTTGGCAGGAGACAAGCGTCGCAACCTAAGAGGATGTGATTTGAGTGGAGTTTTCGTGCCCCGTGTGCTTATTGTATTCTTGCTACTGATGCAAACATTATCTATAATTACATTTTCAAGTGACTGAAAATTGTAGGCTTTGTTGAACAAAAATACAGCCAAAGAATGGAATGTATACCCACTCCACCCTCATTATAAGGCTTTCAGAAATCAGACTATAAGGCCCAATACCATGGCTCTCAGCTACACGATACCAACTCCATTCTCCCATGTTTGAACACTCTGTCAAAATGCTAGGTTCCCAGCGATGATCATATAATTGGAAGAAAATGCTAGGACTGTTTCAGCACTTGGTTTGCTCCGTTGTGCCCTCAGTTACAGTGGCATCTCTTCTCACAAATCCTCTATTTCCAGGATGTAAAATGAGAACGCGTGGTTGGATTTAGATCCAAGCATGATGGGCCACGTTGAGAGAGTCTCTTGAGATACAGACACTCTTGCCTTCCTGGGGCAGGTAGTATTCTATCTCTGTGACACTGTGTTTCTACACTGCCTCCCCTCCCACTTAGGGCACGATTAAATCAGACAGACTATGGTGAAAACACTACTATAAGGTAGGCTCTTCTTTGGTCTGGGAGCTTGGCCATGGGGCACAATAAACATGCTGGCCGATTTAGCTTTCTTCGACACAAGATGAGATCCTCTTTTCTAATTTTAGAGCTTACACCACTTGGAATTAAAAAAAAAAAGAGAATCTGACATGTTAGAGCTTAGTATTTCACTCATTGTTTATTTTCATCTTAACACCCAGGGAACCAATGACATAGAAGAACGTTCCTTGGATTTGGAGGTAAAGCAAACAGGAGGAGAAGTCACGATTAGCATTGTCACTCTGTCTGTTGTTACTGTTTTTAAGGTATTTGTCATTTATGTGATGGTTCAGAATGTCACGACTCACTCTCCAGACCCTGGTAGAGTTCAGATTCTCGGGAAACTGAAGAAAAATTATGGTGATGCTTTAATCTAGAATAGGGGCAGAGCAGACGCTTGACTGAGGTTGCTCAGAGAACCCACAGACTGTTCCTGATTCTGTGGAGCCCTGACGGGTAGGACGGACCTGTCATCCAACAAGTGTTTATTAGGTGATAATTAAATTGTGAACAGTTGAAATCTGTTTAGGCCTGGTGTTTACCTGGTGAATTGAATGTTCTATATATATATATACACACACACACACACACACACACATATATACACATACACACACACATATACACACACACACATATATATATACACACACATATATATGTATCGGGTTACACATTCTAACATAAATTATGAACTCTAAGGTGGGTTGGGGTTTAGACAGACCACTTTACATAAAGCATGAAAACAATCACCTGTATTCAGTATTTTTAACACTCATAGAATTGAAATTAACACTGGCATCCAGGTAAAATGCCTTCTAATACAACACACCAACAAGTATTGTGGGTTTTTATTATACATATTTTTAAATGGAAATGGATGGCTGCAGCTTTGGAGACAAGGCCCCTGCTGGGAAAACTGAGACATAGCCAGTCTCCATAATCTCCTTGTCCAATTGCAAGGTGTAAATGAGGGCAACTCAATTTGTGTATTTCACAAATTCCCTCTGTGAGTCACAAGTACCCTTCTCGGATGTTCAGGGCCCTTTTTTTTTTTTTTTTGACAGGTTATGTGTTTATGTCTCTAAGTGCCTGGACATTTGATAGCTTGGATTCTTAACCAATCAGTAAAACTTACTTTAAGAAATATAATTAGCCCAGAACCAAAGTAAATTAGCTTTTAAAGTTATCTGATTCTTGAGGTTTCTTGTTTGGCCCTACAATAGCAAATTGATTCCGTGGCGGTACGGTCAATTCAACACAAGTCAGAAAGTACATGGCAGTTTCTCAGTTTAAACCACAGATTGAATAGTTAAAATTAAGTTGGACAGCTGAGGAGTTTAGGATTTAGGAGTCACAGCTAACCTATTATTTGGCTGAATCGATCAGTTTGTTGTCATGTGGAAACCACCTAAACATTTTCTGTACTGAAATCTATTTTTTTTTCTCTCTAAACTGCCTCCCAAGAACAAGAGTTGTAACTTATCTTTATCATCATTCTCAACAAAAATATTTAAAGTCTCATAATGTACTGGCTGGTTGCCTGCCTGTTCTGGGTGTTAACAAAATTTTATGAAATGTTTAATAGCAATTCCTACTTTAAGTGAAACATTTGGTTACGCTGAGCTTTAGTCATCACTGTTGACTTTGTTTCTTCTTTGGGGAAACACTGGTTTAAAAGAAGAAGGATCTGCAGTATTGTATTGTTTGGGCTAATAAAGGATTTTCCTGTTGGGAGATAAGAATGTAACTGTTCTATCTGAAGACCTTCATTCTTCATCTTATAGATCACATTAGGTAAATAACAGAATATTGCCTGGTCACTTTTTTTTTTTTTTTCCTTTATCTGGATCCTTCCTAGAGTTCTTAAAAATCCTATTTCATGTGTTCTTCATTACTAAGAACCCAGTAGAGAAAACAGAGTTTCTTTGTGGAAATGTTCACGTACGTTAGCACTTTGATGATCTCGGCCATTTGGATTGCAGAATCCAGGTAGTTTGAGAGATGGGGGCGAAATCGGCATTAATTATAAAAATCCATACTATTGCAGTTCCTTCTCATCTAAAACAGCTGCCAGGATGTAGTAGTGCCCTGCTCTGTCAGGTCAGATTGGATCTGGTGTGATCCACAGAATTAATTGTGCAAGCAAAGAAATCTAGATTCTATCTAGTCTGCCCTTTTGCTCCCTGAACTTCCTTTAGACGTGCTCTGTAATTTACACTCAGTCTGGAACCTTGAGGACAAGTGGGCACGGAGATTGAAAATAAGCTGACAGGATCACAGCCATTTACCTGGCATCCCAGATAGGACCTCAAGTTCCTTTTCATGCCCCTGGTTCTCGAGGTACAGGGAGTAGGTTTCCTGGTTAGCTGGGGTACTCCCAGTTTATACCATTTGTCCTGGCGTTGTTGTTATTAGCGTCCCTTGGTCAGCCTAAAAACTCTCTGAGTTTGGAGGATAAATTCTTGCATCCAGTGCCATATCACTAGCTTTCTTAAATACAATACAAACGTGTTGGCCAGCTTCGAAAAGTCTATACATAGGAGTAACTCAAACCTTCCCACGAAAAGGGTTTTCCATGCTTTTAAACATTCAGAAAAAAAGCAATTTCTAGCCTCTCTTTCTCTGACCCATTCCCATACCTGAATCCTCATTAATAGAAAATTTAACCAATTTAACCAAAGCTTACTCTCCTTCCTAACATGTCTGCTCCCTGCTGGGCACTTTGGGATGTGCTGTCTCCTTAACTTAGGTTTCTCTCTGACCTCAATCAGCGTCCCAGACGTTCCTGGCTACAGCCTGAACGCCCTTGCTGTGACACCCGGGTTCGGTGTTGGGGGACCCCGACCCCAGCCGCCTCAGGGCCACCTCTCCCTTTGACTCAGTTAAACTCATGAGACAAGGGCCCCTCATTGTGAAAGCTCAAATAGGAAGCTCAGTTACTCCTGCTGACTTTCAGCTGGAACATGACCAGAGTGAGAAAATGATCTGAGGGCACTGCCTTTGTTTGTCCCCACGCTGCCTTTTGTGAAAGAGTAACAGGAGATCTGGGCCAAGGTATAATGACGCCCGGGGGGGGGTGGGGGGGTGGGCGCCCAGCGATATTTTTGAATTCTAATCTCCGGGATACTTTGGCACTCTTCAGTGCTAATTGCTCTTTCTCATTCAGTGCTGGGATTTCAGAGGATTTGTGAAATATGTGTGTTTAAAATCGATTTCCTGATTTTTACATTTATACCCAGCTGTTTGTTATTCAGTTCAGCCATCAGCATCTGAGTCTCAATGGACCATGTAATGTGCAGCTGTAGCCAGATGTAATGCTTCTGCTTCCTAACTGTTTCTGTGAGAAGCTTCGAGAGGCAAGCTAAAGACTGCTGATACCATGTTCCCCGCATTAATTTACCCTCCGGAGCTACACAGATTCTGCTTGGCAATTTTGTTTCATGACCAACAAGCAGAGCAGTGTTTGGATCTCCAAGCCTGGTAGTAATGTTGACACTATATATCAAGTATATCTGCATTGATATGAAAGGTACTTGTACAGCTAATTCAAACCGCGGGAAGCTGTCTGATCCGCATGCATAAAGACTCTGGAAGCAAGGTTGTACTTAAGAAACATCAGCCAGGATTCAGATCAGACCTTGGCCTAGATTAAAACAGGCTCATCAACTGGTCTCTTGAACAGAGAGACTCAGGATTTTAGGATCGTTTCTCTTCCGTCTGTAGTCAAACCTTGTTTCTAATTTGCATTTATTATTCAAATCTGTGTTTCCTTTTGTATTTGTGTTATGTATCTTTGTTTAGAGGCTGCCGCTTCTACTAAATTTAATTACTTCCCTTCGAGGCTTTAAATTGAGGGCAGCTTCTATTAATTGTTAATTATTCTCCCCTGCCATTTAGACAGCAGAGGTACAGTTACTAATTGAGGGTCTGTTTTGTGCAATGACAAGAGGCTTCTTCAGCCTTAGTATTTACCTTTCTTTGGGGACCGATTTTTATTTCTCTAATCTTATCTTTTATTAAACATAAAAGTAGACATTCTACTGATATATTGGCCATTCCTGTGATCCAGCGTTGTTATATATCCTAGAGGAGTAAGTGGGAATTGTATTTGGCTCTGTGCTGCCATCTGGTGGTGTCTTGGATCTCGTTTTCGCCCCCTTAGACCAATTGCTGATGGGAAGGTGGGTACCCTTGGGTCTGTTCCTTTGCTGGTTTGACCCCACGTCCTCTCTGGGGATTTAAAATGAACTTCGTTCCTCACTGGTGGCTGAGGGAAAGCATCAGTATGGCTCAGCGTTTTTTGCATCATCAAGTACTCAGTGCGTATCTTCTAGATATTTGTCAAAATGACTGTCGTCTTAAAATTCCTCGCTTGATCTCCGTGGCATGTGGTTCTTTTTCCTTTTCTGACTCTTCATGTCTCTCACTTCCCGACTCCCCGCACCCCGTTTCTTGCCTCCTGACTGTGGGCCTCTTGC
This sequence comes from Potos flavus, assembly GCA_028534135.1. Classification (NCBI taxonomy): domain Eukaryota; kingdom Metazoa; phylum Chordata; class Mammalia; order Carnivora; family Procyonidae; genus Potos; species Potos flavus. Next base: position 114,541,808 of record CM052897.1, on the reverse strand, counting down.
ATCACTGGCTCCTTGGCTCCTGGCCCGTCATTCTCAACCTTCTCTTTCTTACGAAAGAGACTGACGGGGGTGGGGGGAAGCTGGGTCTCGCCATTCGATCTGTCGGTTTTATGTGGGTGTCTTTCGGTGAGCTGTGTTTCTGCCTCGGTAGCCTGCGCTCGGTGGCAGTCACTGGAGGGGTGGGGGGTGTGGACGGAGCCTGTGTGCTCTGCCGGGCCTGCTTCCTGAGTGTTCCGGAGTTGGCCACGGTCCCATTTCAACAATTTATTAAGAGCATTAGGAATCCCACAAAGGGTTTTGTAAGTTACTGAAAGAACAGTTAGAGTTGTTTCTTCCTTTATTTATTGGACTCAGTGTTTCACAAGACGAAGTTCCCTCCCAGCCCAGCTCGGGCTATTTCGTTTCTTTCTGACATATTTTAGTTTTCTCTTTGAAATGGATTTGCTATAATACTTGTCTTTCATGTCGTGATGCGCTCTGGTCCATAGCCCTAGAACTTTTAGTTAAAAAAAAATCATAAAGGTAAAGGGCAAGGAAGAATCAAGATATAGGTTGAATTAATGGGCATGGCAAAGTAAAAACTTTAACCCCCTCATGAATAGGCTTATAGCAAAACCAAAGTGATTCGAGTTTGAGTTTTTTATCGGATGTTGTGAAAATACTCTCCAGCACCTCCAGGTAGGTGGGCATGTTACATAATGTCTGCCTCCCCTCACAGTAATCGTAGGCAGAGGAGCCACAGTGCGTATGGGCAGTGCTGGGTCCCCCTGTCCCTGGACGTGGCTGCCCCTGGGAGGACCGAGCCATACCGACAAGGATGAGCAACAGGTCGAGGTTCCCCAGGGATACGCGTCAGCCTCATTTGAGAAACGACTTCTCCCTTCTCTCTTCCCCACCCGTGTCTTGTCTGGGCTCCTATTTGAGCATAGCCTCTGACCTACATTTTAAAGAAAAGAATGCCTCAGAGGTGGTTTGCCCCGTGTTACGTCACCAGGTCGTGCAGGGGAAGGTATGCGGTGTGTGGAATTGAATGGTCTCTCCACCTGTAGTGCTTATTAAGTTATTGATATGGGATGGTTGTCGACTTAGGCAAAGTGTGAAGAAAATCCTATTAGGAAATGATTACTCTTCTTCCAAAATGCATTAAGAGGGTAGTAGTTATGGTGCAGGGACAGTAGGAATTCTGATGGGATTTCTGTGATCAATCAAACGTTATGCACTACACAGCTCTAAAAATGAATTCCGGAGTGAAACTCAGAATATCCATTGTAGCACTGATTTTGTACATATTACACCTATAAATTTATGTTTCGTGAGTTACAGATGGAGGGGTTTTGATAAAACGCTATTTCTTAAGGATTATGGTCTTAAAATGTGCTATAACCTTTGTATAACTATCCCCTGTGAAACCATTTTAATATTTGGAACTTCATATATGAGCTTGAAATCACGATAATTATTTTAAATGATACTGGTTGGGTTCATTTTTATTAAAACATTTCTGGCAGTAATGAAACTCACTTATTAAACGTGATTTTGGAATTAAAAAATGGAAGGCTTTACAGAATCTTTAAACTGGAGGAGGGGAACGTAGGCCCTTCTGTAGGAAGCCCACTGCAATACCTTCTCATTCCACAGCCCCCCACCCCATCCCAAACTGAGCGCCCCTCTCCTGCCACTGGGTCCTGGGCATGTGCGTGTGCAGGGACACGTAAGCCACAGTGCTCATCGGTGGCATTTACCGTGGTCTTGCAGCATCTTGGGTCCTAACTAGGCTCTCCCAGTAGACGGCAGGACCCTAAGCCTGGAAACCAAGATGAAGGGAGCTTTCTGACCACAGCACTTACCAGCTCCCGTTCCATATGGCACAGAGTAGGGCGCGAGCACATCAAATCAAAGGAAAACGGAAGAAAAGTCGAGAACTCCCTATTTTGAGTATTGAAATGAACTGAGCAAATGCTCACGGAGCTCCTACCATATGCCAGGAAGTGGGACGTGAAGACAAAAAGCCTGTCATCGGAGCTAACACCAGTCCTTCCCGAGCTCTTGACGTTCCGACTCTGGGGGCAGGGAGCTCTGTCGTCACGGGGAGCACTGCCAGTGCCCCCAAAACACGACTTGAGAGGCTAAGCTGTGGGCTTAATCATTTACCCCTGGAGACACGACTTTGCTTATTCCGTATTTGCCCACATGCACGTCGTATTCCTTGGCTGAACTTTGTCAGCTTCTCCATGCATGTTACTGAAGAAAACATTTTGAGTCACAAGTTTATTTTTGAAGCTTTATTTAAAGCCACTCAATGGAAGATAAATGTGCTTCATAACTTTCGTCACTGAAGTGAGAACTTCTATATCCATTTTTCAGGCTAGTTTTATTACAAAATGAGGATTAATTATCTATCGATTACATTTTACACTTTAATGCCAGTGCTCCTGAAGGAGACCATAGGCCCAAGGCAATTCAAATCTGCAGATACGTTTTTTTAATTCCTAGTGACTTTGGGACACATAATCTATGTTAAGTGGCTGGGGTAGGGAGGATGGAAATAGTATTGTCTCCGCTATGTTTCCATCAAGCTAATAGTATTGTCTCACTTCTACCAAAAGGATTTCAGAAGCATTCTAGGGATCGAGAAGAGCACAATGTGTTGGTCGTATGTATTTGGGCTATTGCAGATTTTTAACTGAAGATTTCCCATCTTCAGAGACTTCAGCATCTCTCAGGAAAATGGCAAATTTAGAAAGCTTGTATAATTTTCGCGTCATTGACAACGGGACATGGGATTCTAAGGGAAAGTAGGACAGGAGGAAGGGCAAGGCCAGGGAGGGAAGAGCGACGTCTGTGGACCTGGCCACATCCTCGCCGTGTCTGGTTCCTTCACTGTGCTTTGCCTCCGACAACATGGAGATAACACAAAACAAGCATTCACGAGACCGAGACACAGTTCTGGGAAAGATATAAAATAGGTTCTCTGTTACGTGAACACACTGACTCATGTTTAGTACTTTATAAGATCTTAATCCGCCTTAACAGCATCTTCACATCTAATAAATTGCATCACAGAATGCAAGTAACAATAGTTTATAGAAACTTTAAAAGGTGTCATTTCTGTGGAATTTTAATTAACGGAGCGGTAGAACTCTGAGCCACCAGGAAAACCCCGTTTGAGGCTGTATTTCCTACGTAGTGATTTATTTTGCTCCTGTTCTTTGTCACTCCGGTCTGGTTGGTCTCTCCCTCCTCCCTGTCTGGCGGTTTCCATTCTTATTTCATGGGGCAACACATACTAAACGCTTGCTTCTGTGCCAGTCACTATTTATTACTGCCGGGGAGCCCCGCGTCCTCAGAGTTGTCTCCCGTTCACAGAAAAGATCATTTTTGCCTAGCTTCCTGTTTCGCGAGTTCTCTTCCAACCGCGGCACCTTCTGCCCTTTGGGCTGTCTTCCACGCTCCGGCTGTATCGTGCCTGCTCTTGGGCCCCGGCTCCGTGATAGGCTGCGTTAGGAGCTGTTCTTCTGGCCTCCTGCCACTCATGGGGTCTTGCTCGGTTCGAGAGGCTCTAGCAATTTCCCACAGACCGGGCGCCTTACACAACACTTACCTCTCTGTGGAGACTGGGAGGTCCAACATCAAGGGGCCTGCAGACCGGGTCTGGTAAAGCCCCTCTTCCTGCCTGTCGATGGCCACCGTCTTGCCGTGTCTTCGCGTGCAAGGCAGAGTGAGGGCGCTGGTCTCTTCCTCTTCTTACAAGGGCACTCATTCCCTCAGAGGGGCCCCATCCTCATGACCTCGTCTCAACCTAATTACCTCGCCGAAGCCTGCCTCCAGATAGCATCATTTTGGCAGTTAGAACTTCAGTGTAGGAATTTGGAGAGAGGGAGACACAGATAAACCATCCAAAACAGGTAGTGAGACCGCAAAGACATAGAAGCAGACCCCGAGAGAGAGAGAGAGAGAGAGAGAGAGAGAGAGAGAGAGAGAGAAGCCACAGTCTCCACTCCTAAGGAGGACAGAGCTGGGGAGGTGGCCAGGTGATATCAAGACCCCCCAGCTGTGAATAGTGGTTTACTATAAACACACATTCTCTGGGATTTCCCTTTAGAGGGTGGAGCAGGAGCGCTTGAAAAGCCACACCAGAGAAAGTTGCCAAACCCTCTCGTTTCATGAGGCTTAGAAAGTAACATTGAGATTGCAGAGAGAGACGACCTTGAGATTGTAAGACTTCATATGAAAACTATAACTCCTGTTTCTTAGTTCACATGTCCCGTTTCTTCTGTGCCGTCCGGTTACACAAACTTTTCACATCTGAGTTTTCCAGATCGTTATCTTGAGAAAGTTACTTTGCATACAGAGATATCTCTGGGCCCTTTTCCACGATGTTTACCTAGTAGGATCTTTGTAACCTTCCATCTGGACATGACCAGAATCCCTTTGGAATTGAATGGATCCTGGAGATTTTAAAGTGTTGTAAGCTGATCTGGTTGGACAGTCACATTCCGGTTAGTATACATAAGAAGAGTTCTGCCAGGAATGTTTTGATTTTCATTTCTTTGGTGCATACCCAGCTCTAGCTTCCTGAGCTTAGTCTCATCACCCTGAATCTGGGTTTTACTAAAATTATATTAGGATCTAATCATTGGGACACAGTTGTGGGTCCACGCTTAGCGATGGTTAGAATCAGGATAGTCTGGAATGTTTGTGATGAACTATTTTTGCGTGATTAGGATTTCATTAATAAAGTGAACAGGGAAGTTGGGGCTTAGCACTGGGTCGATACATCAGGAGATTACCCAGGAGTTGGTTTTCTGTTGGGGGGGGAATGAAAGGGCATTTTATATTTACCCCCTTTCTGTTCATGTTTCCTGAGTATTCCTTAGGAGACACTCTAATTCAGAGCCTCTTAAAGCCTGACAACATTGCTGTAAGTTAAATGAACTTACACAGGGTGCTTAAAGGTTCAAGTTAGTTGAAGGCTGGGGTGCTCATCGAGGTAGACATGAGGACAGGATTGGTGGACATCCGTGGCCATCCCCGCTCACAAGTGACTTCACTGTTCCCTCTCGACTTGAAAGGGTCACGTCGACGTTTCTCCTACAGCAGAGTTCAGCCTGCTTTCCTTTTCTTTTGCTCTGAGAAACCGTGGCAGTCTCCCCGTCCTCCACTCAGTATTATTCTAGTTTGTTTGTTTTTTATGTGAGATAGAATTCACATACCACAGTAGTCACCCTTCTAAAGTGGACAATGGTCTGAGTGCATTCTCAAAGCTGTACAACCATCGTCACCCCAAAAGTGTATTTTCAGAATATTTTCATCACCCCCAAAAGGAAGCCCCGTCTACCCCCCTTTGTTGTCCCCTCCCAGCCCGCCTCTCAGTACCCTGGGCAAGCGCTGTCTGCTTTCTGTGTCTGTGGGTTGGCCTGTGCTGGACGTTTCACATAAATGCAGTCATGCACTGTGTGGGCCATTGCGTCTGGCTGCTGTCACCTAGCATATGTTTTCATGGTGCTCAGTGTTGCGGGGTAGACCAGAGCTCCATCCCTCTTTAGGCCTGAGCGTTAGTCGGCTGCACGGGGAGACCCCACCTGATGCATCAGCAGACGGGCGTCTAGGTTGGCTCGGCCGTTAGGGACGACGCTGCTGTGAGCATCTGTGCACAAGTGTTGATGCGAACATGTTCCTAGTTGGGTTTATGCTTAGGAATGCAACCGCTGGGTCATAGGGTGATCGGTGTTTATCTTTTGGGGAAACTGCTGCGCCGTCCCCAGCGTGAACGCACCATTTCACATTCCCACCACCAGCAGGGTAGCAGTTTCTGGTCTCTCCACATCCTCACCAACACCTGCCCCTGTCTTTCACAGTGTCATTTCTGGTCCTGTTTATTTTGTAGGTAAGGAAGGAATATGGTCGGTGAACCCCAGCGTGCTAGGCAGGGCCAGGGACGGGACGCGGGTCTCTGGTCATTCTCAGCATTCTCTCTGCCACGCTGCCTCAGGGAAGGCTGGGTGAGAAAGACAGGAGAGAATAATTGTTCCGGAATTATCTGTCTTCATTTGCCCCTCACCAGAATAGATCGATTGTGTCCTCCTCCTCCATGATCACATCCGTTGTGTCTGCACTTCAGCCTTTTCTCCCAGCAGCAGTGTGAATAGCCAGCCACCTCCTGGTCTGTCCCCACTTGGGTGTGTCTCCGGCATCTCACACTCGCCCCTAACCAAACTCTCGACCCCCTCTTGTCTCCCGTGCCCATCTCACTAACGGGTACCCGGCCGCCCCGGGCCGAGCCCTCAGCTCTTCAGTTCCTCTGTCCTTCTCCACGTGCAGCTCCTGGACAAGTCCCTTGTGCCCTGTGCCCAACCCGTAGTCACTCTTCAGGCCCCTCTGCTCCCACTGCCGGGAGCGAGCCGCCGCTGCCTCCCCAGGACACGGTCTTTCCCCGGACAGGGGATCCCGCGAGTCCCCCGCCCACCGGCTTCCTTTGACACCCACCAAAAAATCCAATGTCCTTATAGTGTCCTAGAGCCCCCACCTGCCCGCCGCTCTCATTCCCTGCCGTCTCCACCCTCCCCTCAGGTGCCCTGCACTTGCTGTCTGCTCTCTGTCTCGAACCCTCTTCCCCCAGATGTTTTGCTGACTTGCACTTCCTTTAAGTGTCTGCTTGAAATGTCGCCCCATCGGAAGGCTGTCTCTGACCCTCCTTGTCAAAACTCGCAGCCCCATTCCTTTCTAGGCTCGTCTCCTACTTCATCTCCCTGAATGGTGTTTCTCACGGACTTTATGGTATATATTTACCTATTTGTTCATTTTCCACCTTGTCCTCCGGGATGCAAGCCCCCAGACCGTGGAGACTTCTTGATTTTGGTCTCCTGCCGAATCACCCTGCCTGGAATAGTACTGAGCACGTGCGGGGCGCTCAGTAAATTACTGTTGAGTGAGCAGGTTATTTTATTCTTCTTGACATCACTCAGAATCTTTTTGCTGTCAACCTGTATTGCGTGAGCTTTTAATCTTTCTTACATTTTGCAAAAGATTTCCAAGCATTTTTGCATAAATTTGTGTAAGCCTTTCTCTAGCACACTTCCTTCAGATATAAATTTGCTGTAATGCTAGGCAGGTGCTTTGGAGGCCTCCTCTGAAAACTGTTTTTCCCCCCAAAGTACCAAAGATGATGATTATATTATTGTCATTTTTATTACTCAATCTGGCTTTAATACATTATAACAGTATGGACCTTATTAGCCGAGTACGTGATAATTGCCTTGTATTATAATACCCTAGGATATAATAGTGCAGTAATATCTTATTTCTGTGGTTCTACTAATAAGGACCTCACTTATATTCACATAGAGCTCTCATGGTTTAATAATAAATATCCGAGGATCAGAATCTGCCATTGAGAGTCTTATCTAAAACAGGAGATACCACTATACCAAAAGGGATATTGACAAAGTATATCCACGTATTTTTGTACCTTAGTTTTATTCTTCTTGCGGTGTCGCACATTATGACCAAAGATCCCAGAGTGTTCAGGTACCTTCCAGCCTTCCTCTTGTCTGTTTATTCCCTTTCATGCAATTGCCAAAAATAAGTGAGGCTAATATTAACTTTGGTGAAGATAATGTTCCAATGCCTTCCAGTAGTACACTAAATAATTCAAGAGAATATGATGCAGTGGTTAAAGACTTGCTCCCTACAGTCCGGTTCACCTGACTTTGAACCTTACCTTCACTCTTGCGCCCACTGCGTACCAGGGAGACGTTATCTCTGCAATCTTCAATTTCCTCACCTGTACAATGGGATGAATATCAGCCACCTCGTGAGTTGGAGAATTCTAGGAGATGATTTACCTCACGTATGTGGCGCGTAATAAAATGCTCAATAAATGTTAACTGCAATTATTATTACTATTATCATTTTAAAATATTTGCTCGCTCTGAAGAAATATTCTTTAGCAAAGTGACGCTAGAATGCCTGTCAGGTAAAGAGTAGTAAAAGGGCTTTAAATAGGGCAATAAAATGCAAATGTATTCTCCCAGAACACAGAGCCCTATCGCATTCAACTCGTTGAAAGTAACAAATAGAACACAGATAGAGACCCCCTTAAGGTACCATATATGTTTATAGCCTATTGAAAGAATAAAAATTGATCTTTCTATAGCGCTGAATCTGGTCGAGATACTCGCAATACCCATTAGCTTGTGCGGTGGTTGAGTTGTGATGAGAGCTCACACTCTTCCTTCGTTTGGCATGAGCTTCTAGGGCTGGAGGGGAGAGAAGGAAAAAATACCCAGAGTTTGTTCTTAAGGGCAGTGGTGGGCTCTTCAGGGAGTCTGTGATCAGTGAGACTGAGCCGTCTGCACTTTCCTGCTCCACTTTGTCACCTGCTACCGTTGAAGGTTCACATGTCTCCTGACCAGACTGTGGGCCAGTGGTTCCCGAACATCACTGTGCATCGGCACAGAATTGCCATCGGGTGCGCAGAAGGCCTCGAATGCAGGGCAGGCCGTGCCCAGACTTTCTCATGTGGTCTTGTCCCTGAGGTGGGGCTGAGAATCGGCGTTTCTAACAGGTTCCCAGGTGGTTCTGTTGCTGCCGGCCAGGACACCCGACGTCCCACACCACTGCCGCAGCAGTTCGAGACCTCCCCAGAGCGCCGGGCCCTGGGGTCGGGCACAGAGTATGCACTCAATAAATACCTGTTGGTTCCTGCGTCTAATGACACCAAAATGAAATATAAAGGGAAGATAAAGTATATTAAGGTTCTCATTAAGTGCACTGCCTGATTCTCATTAAGACTGTCCTGATTTCTTTTATGTCCTGGGCGTGTGGGCTCCATGCTAATTTTCATGGCTTCTTTGTCCCTGACGTGCTGTCATTTTCAACTTCTCCAAGGTTCTCCTCCTTTTACCCTTTCTTTTCTTGGCTCATTTTAGAGAGAACACTAATAATAGCCAGCAGAACCCTCAGGACTAGTACGTAAATGAGAATCCTTCCACCTCCCAAAGAGTTTTTAGAAGTCCCTTATCATTAATCTCATTTCGCTCCGTGTCCCCACCCCTTAACTGACAGCCAAAACTCTTGGCTTGTTGCTTCATTGCCTAAAAATTTTAAATTTGGTTGAAATGACCTCCACCAAGCTAACATTTGATTGAGTCACTGGGAAGAAGAAAAAGATTTATAGAGAAATGATACAAAACAAACTGGATTGTTTGGAATTATCGCATTGCCAAATTCATTGTTTATTTCCCTTCTGTTTTTCTGACTTGTGAGCACTTGGGTATATCTTCACCAGAAAAGAATTTTTTTTGGGGAGGGGAGGTGGGTTGTTTTGCACATCCTTTAAACTCTTCCTATTTGAGCATCAACAAATTAGAGGAAAGTGATATTCTCCTTCATTAAAATAGGAAAAAAAAAAAAACCCTCTGAGTTTCAGTTGCCAATGACCTGTGACCACTGGCAAGGGAGCCTTCTATATAAAGATATTGAAGACCTTTAAATACATTTTCTACCAAGTCTTCTGAGTCTGATTTTCACTCTTTGCTCTCAGCCAACACCTAAGTTGTTCTTAGATTAGTGTTTTCCAAAGTGGGTTCCGTGGAACAGTAGTTGGGGGCGGCTGTTTGCGGGATGAAAAGAACTCTGGAGCAAAAATCAAACAAGCTTACAAACGCAGGCTTAAAGTGTCTCTACTTGTTTAATTCGGGAACTGTCAGGACGTTTAATATGACTGGCAGGCATTGTGGACACGGAAGACAGGGAGTCTCTGGGCTCTCAGTGGCTGTGGAAACTGCCGGTAGGGCATGCTGTGGTGTGGCTGAGGAGCAGACCTTGTGAGGCTGTGTGAAAACCCTTGGTGGTATCATCCTCTCAGATTCCTCAGGAAACCTCACAGATAAAGGATGTAGAAAGCTGTTCTTCCCTGTGCAGTCAGATATGAGACACAATTTCACTTCCCTTTCCAAAGCAGGAAACCCCATTCGTTAGTGATTCTGTCACTACTTAAGGCCTCATTGCCTTCCTGTACTGAATCCTGGCTTCTGGTTAAATTTTTCTGGAAAGTAGAAATTTTCATTCTGTATGGTTTATTATATTCAGACAAAATTTCACTGCCTAATTCACCTGGCATTCTGTGGCTGAATTACTCCTAGGGTGAGGTATTGCAGAAAGGTCACGAGTTTAGGGGTTTTGGTTTTTTGGGTTTTTTTGTTTTGTTTCCCTCTGAGCTGTCAACTTTCAGGTTTATGGAAAATTCAAGTTAATATTAATTTGAAGTCAGACATTCATAATTTAAACAAGCCCATGGGGGCGCCTGGGTGGCTCAGTGGGTTAAAGCCTCTGCCTTCGGCTCAGGTCATGATCTCAGGGTCCTGGGATCAAGCCCCGCGTCGGACTCTCTGATCAGCAGGGAGCCTGCTTCCCCTTCTCTCTCTGCCTGCCTCTCTGCCTACTTGTGATCTCTCTCTCTCTGTCAAATAAATAAATAAAATCTTTAAGAAAAAAAAAAAACAAACACACAAGCCCATGAAGCCACATCTCCAAATGTCAGAATTATTGCTTGCCAGTTTTTACTCTTTCAAGTTCATTGTTTGCCTTCTGCCCCACCCCAATGCCCCCTAAGGCCGTATTCCAGATAGCAATATTCTGTGTGTCATGTAGTTTTTCTCAGTCCCTAGAAAGTGCCGAGGAAGTATAGTTTGAGCCAGGGAGGCTATTAATCTCCGAGGCTCTGTCAGAGGAAAGAGTAGAGCTTTATAGCTGCGGGTTATTAACGCTACTGACAATAGAAAAGTTGACTGTTTTTGCCTTTGCATTGGGGCGATTGCTGCTTTTTTAAAATTGGCAATGAGCAGGCTGTGCATTTTTAGCTGTTTCGTAGTGCACGTGTAAATGTGGCAAACGACGAAACCAGACATGCCCCTTGTAAAGAGATGGTTCGCTTTCTGGACACTGCGTTGTTAGTCACGGTGCACAACTTCACTCCTCATGGCAGGGTTTCGTTTGTGATAGGGAATGTCCCCGAGCCACCAGCCCTTGTTTTCCGTGTCATCCCCCTGCACCCCCACGTGAGGACTGTTGGCATCTGGAAAGAGTTAGATCACCCCCACTTGACAGTGATATTATGCCCGTTAAGATCCACTGAGCTGTGAAAACACATCCATAAAACATCGAAGGCGGAATTTAAGAACACGGTCATCGTCTTCTCTCTTCTCGAGGGGCTATCCAAACTTTTTTTAACGTGATGTGTTCCAGAGCGCTGTCATTTTCTGTTTCAGCCAATCTGGTTCTCATTCACGGTCTCTAATTACCAGCGCGGGTGTGTGAATTCGTTGGTGAAAAACTCCAAAACGCGCACACACGTCAGTGTGTTGCACGTTCGTGTTCTGAGCGCAGAATGCCTCATTTATATGAATGGCCAGGAGCACAACATCATTGAAGTTGTCGGGAAAACAGAAATTAGGTATTTTATAGCCCTCCCTTTGTGCCCGCACGCTGCTTTCCTGTATCCGAAGCGAGAAGAGCTGCAGAATGTGTACAGAATCGCGTGGGATCTGGGATGTGACCTATTACCCTGAAACATTGGCAAGAAGGAAATCATTTCTTGTTTTCTCCATGTTCTTATGTAACCTCGAACAAACCGTTCTGTCTTTTCCTTTTTTCCTTGCTGGGGAAGAAAAAAAAGAAACAAAACAAAAACTTCAGCTTTGTTTTGGATAGCCGAACTCATGTGCCTTTTTTATTTTTTTGAAGGCACATCTCTGGGTGCGCGTCACCCCACGCCCCCTCTGCAGACTTCCCAAGTGTTGGATTGCAGATGCGAGCCTGGACGGAGAGTCCCAGAAAACTTGACTTTTAGCAATATTTTAATTATTTGGAAGATAACGGAGTTCAAGTGGGCTGGTTCCCATCACGGCTCCGCTGTCGCGTTCTGAGGTCAGTAGAATTATGTGAGCCTGGGTGCCCTGCTTCTGTCTTCTCGTTTTATGGCAGAAGTAGATGGGGAGAGGTTAAGCCACAGTCTACAGAAAAACAACAACGCTGCAAACCTGGACCTTTGATTTTTACCTTAGCCTGAGCCACTCAAAAACTGCCTTTATTTTGGTGCTTTTCATTCCCTTTTTCCTTCCAACTTGATTTTTTTTTTTTTCTTTTTTGGGTCTCTCCTGTCCTTTGCTTGAGTTCGGATCTCTTCATTCTCTTTTCCTATCCCAAACAATCAAACTTGCCTTGTCATTTCGTTCGCGCCCCCCTCCTTTCAAGCACCACGCCCTGCTTCCAGAGCGCGCTTGGGCGCAGAGAAGGAAGGATGGAAAGGTCCCCAGAGAAGCTGTGGATCGGAATGTCCTGCCCACGTCCTTCAGGTGGTTAGGTTTTTCTCTTGGAACAGGTTGCGTTTGCACTTCAGGTGTCATAGGGAGGAAAAGGCTCGGCGTGACAGCCTTCACCGACTCTGTTCCCACAGTTGGGGCCACAGTGAGAATCATGAATGGGACTCGGGGGAGCGAGAACAAGGCAGAATACTCGGCCGCCCCGTGCTCCCTCAGAAGGGTGACGGACGTTGCTGGTCCCCAGTGCCCGCACACAGGGTCAGACTGTCGTCCCCGGTTTCCTCGGCCTGCGGCCCAGGCTGGCTCCCTCGGGGTTCCCTGACCCACTGGCCTCCTGCGAAGGGCGGGGAGCTCCGTGGCAATAGGAGGAATTAATGAGCCATGGAAAGTGGTGCTCTTTGAGAACAGAGTGTCGTGTGTGTCCCAGCCTCTGTCCCTGCAGCTCGCAGAGAGAAATCCAGTGTAAGAGGCTTGAAAGCATCCTGCTCGCATTGATCTCTTTTGAATGGCAGAAGAAAATGCGACGTTGAGCAGTCGTGACGGCACATCGCTGGGGCATCTTGGTGGTTTGGGGTTTCATATACTTCTGGGACATGCAGGAGATGCTGGGCACTACAAAGGGGTGGAAAGTGGCAAGGAGGGGACGTTTGTATTGTCAGAACATGGCCTGCATGAGCGGGGGTGTGGCTCTCACTTGGTTCTGCTGGACGGGGTCTGCTGCCGGGAGACCCGTCTCCCTGACCCCCCCGCTCCGGGCAGACCCCACACGTGTCCTCCACTCGTCAGGTTTTCTCTTGTGTTGGCCCAGCAGTTGGTTCTGTAGAGCCCAGTAGAGTTTGTAGAGTTTGTAGAGTTAAACTTCTGTAGAGTTTGTCAGTTGTCACCTCTTCATTCTCGCGTGGTCTCTCTGTCCCCCAGCTGTTGTGCCCTCTCCAGTCCCTCCCACCCCCCGTGGGCAGGTCAGTGGAGCGCCGGGCATCTGGTGGGGCCATGCCTCTTCCCAGAACACCCGTGCTCCCCGTTCCCGCTCTGGCTCTCAGAGCTCTGCAGACTGCCGGGTGTCTCTTCCCTGTCCCCCCTCTTCACCCACACTGGTGAACATGTCTCTCACTTGCCTGCCTCCTTGCCCGTGTCCGGACTCCCTCTGCATAAAACTCCCCTTTGTGAGGGAAGGGCAGTGCAGCAAACCCATCTGCTTCTCAGGACCCGGTCTGCCCTCAGCACATGAAGGCTTGGATGGGTACACTCTGGCATCCGGCGCGATCTTTAAGCATGGGGACATTCTTAAAGGTGGAAGATAGTGGGGTCTGGGAGAGGTAAGGACTCCAACCTAAATCCCCAGAGTTTCTCTGGTTTCTAGTTTTTCTTTAAAAAGGCAACTCTGCTTGAAAAGGTTAGCCTTTTAGATCCTTCTTGAAAGAGCACTTGTGTTGGGTTGAATGGGGGCCCTACAATGATATGGATGCTCTCTTGAAAATATCCTTTTGGCCACATTTCACATGGGATGCTAACTTACATTTTGGATATTGAAAACAGCAGAAACCTATACAGTTCTCTTTCAATTATCCATTTATTATTTATGGAAAATATTTAAATCTAGCAGCGTCAGTAGCCTAGCTTGTGTTCTTTTGGGCTTGCCTCTCCAGCTCAGTTGGCTTAGAATAAACATGGTAACCTAACTAAGCAGTGCATGTTCATGAAACCCAGCCCAAGGCCCCCCCTCATCAGATACTGCATTTGATTGATTGGTTCAGTGCATATTGAACCCCTGCCAAGTGGCTGGCACCACACTGTGGGCTAGGGAGGGTTTCAGAACAGCTGCAAGGACTCCCTTCATGGAGCTTCTATTTGAGAGGAAGAGAGAGAGTCTCTCCACAATTCCGAGCTGTTTAAGATGTATAAGCAAGGGATTTTATTTAATTCGGGGCGGAGCTGGTCAAGGCTTCACCGAGGAAAAAATGCTCAAGCTTTGTATAAAAGGTCTTCCTGATGTCGGCTATAGAGGATTGCCGTACAATTCAGTGACCCAAACTGCTTCCTAGACATTCAAGATTTTTTTCTCATGTATGTTGTGTGCATTTGTTCTTCCTGCTTTGCTAAATCGGGTCTGTGGACCGTTCAGGGGAACTCTGAGAAGACTCTAACCAATGGAGACCATAACCTTTTTTCAAAGACATTGCAAGATTTCGTTCAGATAACATAGTTCATAGTTGCTGTGATCTGACCTTGGTTGATGCAGACACCTAAGAGACATTTTCTTTTTCTTTTTCTTTTCTTTTTTTTTTTTTTTTTTAACTTTTTATTTAGTTATTTGAGAGAGAGGGAGCAAGCACAAGCCAGAGAGGGAGAAGCAGGCTCCCCAGTGAGCAGGAAGCCCGATATAGGACTCCATCCCAGGACCCTGAGATCATGACCTGGGCTGAAGGCAGATGCTTCATCCACTGAGACACCCAGGCACCCCTAGAAGTTTCTTTATATGATTACCAATCTGTGTTATTCGGCCTTAGAAACCTCCAGACTGGGACGGGGTGGTACATGTTTCTTTAGGAAACGTGGTGTGGGCCTTGGCTGCTGTCCCGTGGCTTTAGCAAATGGACTTCTGCCCTGTTCAGAACCAAGCAGTGTGATATTTAAAAGTGAAAAACTAACTGCAGATAGATAAAATATAATTCGCTTTTTATCATGTAATGGTCTTGTTCGTTGGCACTTGTCTGTGTCCTTATAAATTTCTCCGATGCTTAGAGGGTAGAGTCCTCTACAAAGAAAGCTCCTATACTGCCTGTCTTCTTGTCTGATCCAAACGAGTCCGTGAATGAGATGACCCTGTCATTGGGGTGGGGGACAGAAGGAGACTGGAGCCCAGGGAGATGACGTGGGGGGAGCTCAGGTGCCACGACCGGCAAGTCAGGTAACAGAGGTCTCCCAATGTCAAAATCTAGTCTTTCTGTCTCAGTAATAGACTGCTCCTTATAGATGGGTCAGAGCTGGTTTCTGTCCAGAGTGAGAAATCCCAGGTTATCCTCCTTAACGTGCCTCCTGCCTGAAGCCTGAGTTATTAAATCAAACAAACAAAAACACTCCCAAAAAACACCTCTTTACTATAATTTTGTAGTAGAGGGTCCGCTCTTTCAAAGATTGTTATTTTATGGAAAACCAAGGTCATAAGATAGGAAGCTGTATTCTCACGGGTTAGAAGAGTCCTTCAGAAGAATCCAATCCATCTCTGCCTTTAAATTACCCACCATAAACACTATAATTATGTGACACATTCTCTGGACATTTATTATTATTATTATTATTATTATAGCCAATTTCTCAACAAAATGTCACACAAGAGGATTCTTTCGTTCTTTAGATCAACTGTTAATTAGTTTTTCCTCAAAAGTCTGTCTTCGGTTAAGTAGACGGATGCTCGGTCTCCTTCAGAGCCTCCCAGGGCTCAGCTCCGTCCCTGAAAATGGCTGCGGGTCTGCTCTTCCACCTGAGCGACTTCCAAGAAAATAAAACTATTCCAACACGTTCACGATCAATTTCAGCTGTGTGCTGTGGCTGGCTTGGGAGGAGCTCTCTCACGATGTGGTCTTCTTTCTTTTCTCCCGTTTGTAGTCCAATGTTTTTTTTTTTTCTTTTATATCAATACATTTCTGTTACTTCTCTCCCAAGAAATGCATGTTTAAGAGAGACGGGACCAATTTATCGGAGCATTCGTAGATGTATGCTGATTCTTCTCTCTGTTAGCTCATCTTGAATGTACTTTTGGCCGTTGGTTTATAGTTACTAATGATACGTTATAAATAAGGGAACTGCACTTGGATCGTTTGGAAAATACAGGAAAAACGACTCATCCCATTTCAGTACTGCCCAGACATAGCCACGGTTAATTTCAGTGTGTGATGGCTAATGTGTTTAGAAAGCAGCAGAGTCTTTAACTCAGATCCTCAAGGTGTGAGGAGTCATGAGATAAGGGACTTGCAGAGCCTGCCCACAGGGTGTGTAGTCAGCACCCAGAGGACGCCTCCAGGCTGGTGCCTGTTTAGAGAGCAGTGGTCATGGGGTCCGTCCATGCCTCTAGTTCCGTCTTGCCTCTCCTGCACCAATGATTCGGTCTTTCATCTTCCGTTGGGTTATTTTACCATCCCATAATTACTGCAGTGTCTTTTGGAAGACGCAGTTGATATTTAGGGCTGAGGCTCTTACTACACAAGGAGGGATGTGCCCAAGGTGCTAATAAGATTTTATTTCGACAAGGAAGGACATTTTAAAAAAAAAAATCTAGCATCAGCTCTTATCATAATTTTTAAAATAGTGTAGATAATCTCAGTAACTATTAATAGGACTATATTTTCAATAGTTTCAATTTATGAAAAATTTACTACATTGTCCTTATTGATTTTTATTTCACAACAGACCAGAGAAGACTCTGCACAGACACTGCTTAGATGAAATGTGAAGGTCAAATAAAGATCTGAACAGTAGAGTTAGAATACTATTAAGGCAAGACATTAAACTCCCTCTTCCAGCATATGCCATGAGATATAAATCCATGAGCTAGCTATAGTAGATAATGAACATTGATTGAAATGTAGAAATCACCATAATGGTCATAATCTTTACTCCATGTGTCATATGTATCATTCATACAGATTTCTAGTTGCTCGGAAAAACTGGGAGGAAAAAATGTTGATGGAAAGGTGTTAACTCATGCTTCCTCTGTCTTTTCTCCCTGTGTCCTTTACTAGTACAGAATAAGTATAGGTGATAGATACATACACATTCACACAAAACAAGTAGGTAGGCTATCCATTTGTAGAATGCCTTTAAAAGTCCAATCGATACTCATTCTTACTCTACAGTTAGTACTACAATTTCACCATAATCAGAGCACCTTATGAATAGGGCAAATTCCTGTTTCTACCAAGTTTCCGAATTGGAATAACTGAAAGAACAATAAAGTGAATTGTTGTCCTGACAAAATGTGATCATTTTATATGGAATAGTTTTAACAGAGGTACAGATAATGTAAGTTCACATAAGTACATTTCCTCCTTTCAGTAATTTCCTTCTTATCCATGTGCCCTCATGGCTTACGAGCTCCTGAGTAGGTGAGCAGGAGAGATGGTGCTCTGGAGTGAGCTGGTCCTAGATGGTTTTTAAGACCTGTTCTAACCCTGATACTCTGTAGAATGGATCATGAAGAAGAAAAACAAAACTTTTTTTTTTTTGTAAAACACCTGATTTTAATCCCAGCTACTCACCCAAACTCTTGAGAGCATCAAGAAAGCACCACACATTGCATAAACCCAATGCCAACGCTAGCCGCCATCTTGAAAAGTCTTACCAGTGACTCTCCTGCCTTCCCTCTCCCCATCTGGTCTAGCCCCTGTCCAGCCATTTCTAAAGGTTCCTTTTCAGTCCCAACTGCTGCATTATTTAAATCCCATCTACAGCACTCACTACAAGCAATGCTCAAATCTGCTTTTGTATTTGAAAACAAAGCTTTAAAAGCAGCCAGGGGAGCCACACAGAAGAGTAGTGATTTTGTGACAATGGCCTAAATCCAAGAAATGCATTTAGGAAGAGTTTTTGTTTGTTTTCAGCAGAATTGCTTTCAGTGTGTTTGTCCATTGAAAATGGAGAATCCTGAGCTCCCAAGTAGATCAAAAAATCTCTGAAGGAAACTGGAGATTTTTTTGTTATAGGTAGAAGTATATGTGTACCATGGTACTTTATGTTCTATTACCCTATAAAATTATTTAAGATGTGGTTTATAGTCATACAGGTAATTCATCCTGCATATGTGTGTGTGTGTGTGTGTGTGTGTGTGTATATATATATTTATATATATATATATATATATATATATATATATATATATATATATATATATATGCCCTTTTATACCCCACGGTATTTTCAGAGTTATTCCATAAATGGAGCCTTGTTGTTTCTATAGGATAGGAATGGCTAGAATGAATGGTTAGATTTTCTGCCTTTTCTAAAATGCACAGCTAGGAACCCATGGCTAATAGCATGTTCTGTAGTTTGTACTCAGGTAGTTTGTACAAGAATCTCAATACTGTGACCATCTCTGTACAAGATAAACAAAAGTGTAAAATGCAATTTTAAGCATAAATTCCACAAAACTCATGATGCAAAATGAGAAAGAGGAAGGGAGGGAGGGATTGTAGTTGAATCTCTGAGGATCCCTTATACAGGAAGGGGAAAGTATCTGACTTGGAAAGGAAGGGAGTCAAGGGTTATAAATTTTACAAGTAAGAATGAAATGTTTACCAAGAATGCGGATTTATTTTTTGATAGAAGCCTTAGAGTACATGTAAGAGGAATCAGAGTTGGAGGATTTATTTTCATTAAAATAGTGGACCACGACTCCCAGAAGAGGTGAGGAAGCAGCTAAGTAAGAGCCAGGGTTAGACGTGAATCCTTGCAATCAATCAGGGCATTCCGTTCCAAGAATAAAAGTTGGAAAGGGCGTAGACATTGGAAGTGACTTTGGAAACTTAGTCCCCCATCCCATTCCCCCTCCCCCCAAAAAAAACCCAAAGCCTGGAGGTCTTAGGGCTAAGTGACTTTTAAAGACAATGAAAAGTGAGGCTCCTAGGAGCAAAAATCTAGTTCTAAGGCCAGGCTCCTAAGCACACGTGGGGGAAGGGGCCTCCCTCCCCCCCCAACCCCCCAGGAGCAGAAGAGCATCAGGACCAGCTGAGTGGGCGTATCCAAGTCACCTGCTCTCAACTGAGTGTGGAACAGTGAGCCCAGGGGAGGCTCTGCTGGGAGGATCAGCAGGCAGCTGCACCAGTAGGCTCTGGAACCATCTGGGTAATAGGGAAGCTGTCTGTCTTGATGAAAAATCTATCTCGAGAGGCAGCAGATACAGCCCCTGAAAGAGTAGGAGGTCCCAGCCCTGACTTTTCACGAGCTGCCCCTGGAGCTAATGAGCCCTGGACCTTGAGAGCGTCTCCGGCCTGGGTTTGGGAGGGGGCTGCTGGCCCAGGGTGGCAGAGCCCAGCGAGCTCCCAAACCCACTGCCCTAATTCTTGTGCCTGATGAGCGGAATCCCTCACCAGAGGGAACAGTAGTTTTTATGACTGCCTTGAAATACAGCCGGGTAATTACCTGGAGGAAATTTTCATTTTGCTAGATATTAATCTGTAGAGAAAACAAGAGGAAAAAGAAAAACGAGTTAATGGCATGATAAGCAACTACTCACCATGAAACTCTTATAAGGAAGCCCCAGACAGGGTCTTGTGGGGGAGGATTTCATTTGAATAAGTGTTAATCCAAGAATATCTGGTCTTTTTGGATACACACACTAATTATACACTCAAAGGCATTGAAATATTACTCTTTTTTTTTTTTTTTTTCCCCTCCAGCTCCAGTGAAACCCTTGAAGCTGGCTTTTTAAGGGTCAGGACCCAACTAGGGATGATGATTGTTAGGGTATTGACTCAGGGAACACAAGAGCCACAAAGTGTTTCTGCTTCGCCTGTTTCCCCAAACCTTTTCCTCCATCTCCTCAGAGTGATGCATTTTAAGATACTGCATCCAGTAAGATTTCTGACATGTGCTAGCAGTCCACCACAAAGAATGATCATAAGCAAGACCACTTACATGGACATGCGTGGAACTGGAGGGAATTATGCTAAATGAAATAAGTCAGTCAGAGAAAGACAATTGTCATAGGGTCTCACTCACATGTGGAACATAAGAAATAGCACCAGAGGATCATGAGGGAAGGGAGGGAAAACCGAATGGAAAGAAATTAGGGAGAAAAACTGTAAGAGACTCTTAATCATAGGAAACAGACTGAGGGTTGCTGGAGGGGAGGTGGGTGGAGAGATGGGGTAACTGGGTGATGGACATTAAGGAGGGCACGTGATGTGATGAGCATTGGGTGTTATACACAAATGATGAATTATTGAGTGCTACATCCGAAACTAATGATGTACTATATGTTGGCTAATTGAATTTAAGTAAAAATAAATAAATAAATAAAAAAGCAAGACCAGACCAAAAAAAAAAAAAACAAAAAACCAACAGCAGCAGCAAGACTAATTCTGCTTACCATTAACAGAATATATATTAAATGGAATTTTCTTCTCCTCTTCCTCCTCCTCTCTTCATGTCTAGGTCTTAGAGTGCCTAGAACTAAAGAAGAGTCTACATGAAAAAAAAAAAAAACTTCATTCCCAACCAAATGGGAATATATTATTTAAAGGAAAGAGCCCCCCCCCAAAGCTCATGTTAAAATGCCCTCCCATGGAGCCGTGGGAGAATTCAGCATGCACCCAGTTGGATTTTAGTATTTCAGTGCAGTGCAGTAGATGAGAAATAAAACAGACCCGGCCAGCCTGAGCAGAGCCACATTGTCCCATCGGTGGGACGCATTCAGCTACAACTGTTCTCCTGTAGGTGTCCTTGACAAAAACTTTCACAGGACTCATTGCAGTGAGTTTACCACATCTGCTTTCCGCTTCGCTTCCCCCGGCTTTAATAGCTCAGCGATAACGTGTTGCATGGAAGTGTCAAGCATTCTTTTTAACTCTCCCTCCCCCCCAGCCAGCTGAGCAAAGCCCTGCTTACTGTATTTTGGTGTGAGGGGGTGCTGCAGACACGTGAAGGACCTCCTTCCAGGTCTCACACCAGGGGCCAGAACCGCCCCTGGAATGCACGTGTTCTGCACCCCCCCCCCCCCCGTGTCCGCCAGATCGTGTGGGCTCACCACGTGATGATGTCGTTTTAGTGAGTCAGCCGATAATCTGTGTTCAGATCCTCAATCCCTTACTTTTTTATTTGATTTGAATCTAACGTCTGTATGGGGATGGTGACCCTGTCCTTCAGTTAGTTTTTCTTTACGGTGGGCTTAATAAATGTGGCCCGCCTCGTGGGAGTTGGGGGATATCGGCACAAAGTAGGCCAATGAAGAGCCCTTGATGAGCAGGTGCTCAGGAAGGGGGTCCTTGCCCTGCAGTGAGGCGGAGGGAGAGCTTCTTGAGGCTGGGCCTGTTGGAAGGACAACCTTTGGTGTGTTGTCACCATGTCACCCGTGTGACCACGTTCCTCTCTCTGCCTCAAGGCCTGGAAACCTCAGACAGAGGCAAGGAGGGGGGAAAGGTGTGCACAGTTGCAGGAAGCATGTAGCCCCACGCTTTAAGGTTAACAAGGGGCAGGACGGAGGACGGAAATGTGAATTAATTCAGTCAGACGGAAGCTGGGAGGAACCAGAGAGATACTTCTACCTAAGGAAACTTAAGGCCCCCCAAACCCGTCTTGTTGAGTGTCTGCAATCCCTCCAACGTGCGGGGTTTCTGTCTCCTGCCAGGGTGTGTCAGGAAGAACCTAGACCCCTTCCCTTTCAATTTGAACTTGATCTGATGAACCACAAGCTTCAGGCTTGGGCAGAAGCTCGAAAACAGCAGACTTGGCCATAGTCTTCTGTCTTGGGTTCTCTGCCTTTAAAAGCTTATCTGAAACACTGATCTTTTCAATTAATTAGAAGCTTGTGCTCCAAGTGGAAGAGAAGAGCCATCCAGTGAAGGTGGGGAGAGAAGGCCATGGACTGCCTGGGCCCAGAGAGCAGGGCATCTGAAGAGTCAAGTTGCCATTAGTCTCATCAAGTCACAGAACAGCTGTGGGGTCTCGGAGGTGCCCGAGGGGGTGTTGCTTTCTTGAGATACCTAAGGTCACACGGATACACCTCGTAATTGGATTCGGCTTCTAGGTTCTGCGTGAGGGAACCTCAGGCAACAGCTTTTCCAGGATAGGTCAGCCTGGGAGCCACTTTCCCTCCACGATTCACACTTCCCAAGGCGTGACGTGTCCCCATATCAGATTTGGTCCTTACAGTCAAAAAAATGACAGGAAAAGTACAATTTAAAAAGTATTTTGTGTGGTGGAGTTTCTAAATGTTACAACATTCTCTGCATTTCCAAGCCCCAAATCTGCCCCCTTTAGCTTTCTCCTCAGGTGCCCTGAGGTCAGATGCCATCTTGTGGGACGGGTCTTGAGACAGGCTGTGTAGGAACATGTGACATGTAAGTGGGGGTGTGGGGGGCTGGGGTTGTGTCTTCGACATTTGCTCCCCGCTGGAGAGCTGTGATGGGATTCAAAATCATTAAATGAGAAACGCCGGTTTGAGGTGGGCCAGCAACTGCCACAGCCCTTGTGATTTATCTGGAAAATGTAGCCTCAGAAACACCATCACATCAGTCGTTAAATCTGTAGGATTTTATTTACCAATTTTTATTTGAAAGCACCACAGCACATAGGGAATGAGCATAGCATTTCTATCTCAGAGGAATTTGGGAATCACATTTTAAGTTAAAGCATCCTAGAGATGAGGCTTATGTCTTGACTTGATGTGAAATGTCCTTGGAATATGCTTCTTGCTTGTCAATGTAGATAAAACATCATTATATACAAACGTTCAGGTTTAAGAATTCAGTGTTGTACAGATCAGTGGTTTTTATTTTTGGCTACATATTAGAATCATCTGGGCAATTCTCTCAAAACACGGGTGCTTGGGTCCCACCCCGACCAGTTAAGTCAGTCTTACTGAAAGGTAGAGCCTGAACATCTTTGTGTTTTTTTGTGGGGGCGGGGAAGAGATCTTGTGCCTTTTGCTTGCCGTATATGTGGCTCCCAAAGAGTGTCCGTCCACTGGAGTTGTGACCACTCCACTGAACTCTAGGAAATGTCATTGGAGAGTCTGTTCCACAAATAGTTTGAGGGTGAGCTGTGTACCAGGTCCTATTCCCGCCCCTGCTGGGGAGAGCCTTGATTCCCTCCTCCATGTATATTTCTCGGTTTGGGTAAAAGATCCTTTATTGCACCTTCTTGAAGTCTGAACGTACCCCTAACAGGAATGAGATGTCATTCCGCTGATAGATTTAGCACAATTCTCGGGTCTGGGTCAGGTGGTCAGAATCACTTCATAGTACTTGATTTTTTTTTTTTTCCCCTGACTCTGGGATTTCGTTTCTCTTCACCCACATGTAGGATTTGGATTAATTCGCAAAGTTTAGTAGATCCCTCTCTACTGTGCACCCCTCATGGAGCTCTGTGGTCATTTACCCAAAGAGTCATTTTTGTTTGCCTGTTATAAAGAAGCAAATAATACACGGCTTTCTTTTCTCCAGAACCCTGAGCTTCAGAGTTAAAATGAAGCAATACTTCATAGTTTACAAAATATGTTCAACACTGTGGAAGAAGGAGTCTATACATAATATTAATTGAAATGGTAGTGATTCCATTTAAAAGTAAACCCAACATTCAAGAATGAAAGACTTTAAACTATTCGGGCATTTTGAGTTGTTCTGTGTCAGACTGAGTAGGATTATCACAGTCCTTTTGGCATCTCGACGCCAAAATTTTCTCTTTTCCCCATTCCCCAATAACTATCTAAACTCCTGATATATAGAGCATGAACACCAAGGATAAAATGCACATTCAATTAGGCAGAGACTCTCCGCTGACCTAAATAGCAGTTCATTCGTGTGATAATGTGACCTGAAGTCCTAGAGATGAAAATCTGTCGCGTGAGCTGGTTAAGCCCGGCACAGCGCAGACTCTCCCTCCCGTGGTCAGGGCATCGTCTACACTTAGACCAGGCAGAAAAATGCAGCAAAAGCTTTGCAGGCCTGGTGTCCATTCCAGGAATATTTCTTTCTCGAGATGTGTGTGTAATTTGTCCCCTGGAATATCCCTGGTAATCCTCCCAAGCTCATCTTTATTAGCATGATGCACCTCGGTGGAAAAGGAATGGAGCCATTTAACAATAGATACAGTTTCAGGTGGCTTTTCTCTTCCTACCTTGGGAAGCACACCTTCTGTTCGAGAAGGTTATCTCTTTGGAGACAGCCAGCTTGTGCTGGGACCTGGGGGGAGCCACGAATCTGACAGCCATTCCTATTACCAGAGCATCTGTACCTGTCTATATATGCGAGTGTGTATTTCTTAATCACAGTGATTAAAAGCGAAGTGATTGCTTTTGCAAAGAAGAAAAATGCAAGAGTATCATTTTGTTGCCTTCAGGTGTCTTCCAGTAGATCTAAAGATAAATTCCTATATTGCTGAAGGGCGATTCCTTACCACTGAAACTACCTCAGATTTCTTTTGGAAAGAGATGGGTAGAGACAATTCAACACTAGTTCCTTCAGTACCCAGTGAAGGGTCTGTTGTGATGGTTAGGGATTTTTCCTGGATCATTTGAATAAGAAAGGGTTTTGAGATTACCAAGGCAAGATGGGAAGAGAGATGAGGTTTTCTTCTTCAAACCAGTAGGGGAAAACGTAAAGGCAGTCTAAAATATTAAGTTCCACGAATATTTATGGAGCATCAGTGAACAAAACAAATCCCCTAGCCCTTTTGGTTCTTACAATCCAGCGGGAGATAACAGATAGACACTAATTAGAACCCGTAATTTACATGAGAAAGTGATTAAGCGCCATGGGGGGAAAATAAAGCAGAGTAAGGGAAATTGGGAGTGGCAGATCTGTTGGAGGAAGGGTTGCAATCTTAAACAGATGTCAGGGTGGGCTTCATCAAAGGGGAGGCATGGGGACAACTATAGGAAAGAGATGGAGGGTGTCAGCCAGGTGGTCACGTGGGGTAGGTAATGGAGCGGAAATGCCGGGAGTGTGCCTGGCAGGTTGGAGGGTGAACCAGAGGGAGTAAGGTGGGGTGGGGTGGGAGGTAGCAGTAGATGAGGTCACAGAGGTAAAGGGGATTGAGAGCATGTAGGGCCTGGAGGGCCTTGGATGGACTTTTGGCTTTATTCCGAGTGATGCAGAAAGCCTTGAGAAGGACCAGTCTGGCTTTACTCCATGTCTCCGCACCCATCAGATGTCTGGGAGCTACTGTTTCTCCCTTAAGTTTCATTTCTCTTCTGGAAACGCAGGCTCCCTCTCCATTTTTATGTCTATGACAAGTGTAACAACAATAGTTAATGTTTGCTGCATTGGTGAGGCTGCCGTTCCGTGTGTGTGGGTGAAGCCCTGTGACCTTTACAACAGGTGTAAGCAAAAGATCTTGTCCTTTCCTTTTCACAGGTAAGGAAAGTGAGACCTGGTGGGTACAAGGAACTTACCCAAGGACCTTGGGCCACACAAGTGGCAGAGTCCATATTCACACCCAGGCGGTGTGTCTCTAGATGCCTGGCTCTTGACCCCAGTGGTAAAAACGCTCATGCCCTCTCTGCCCTAAGTCATCCACAGACCTCTTGTTGAGCAACTTGCGTTTTCACCAAGCCCTTCCCCTCCCCAGACCTGGTTGAGTAGAGGAAGCTCTAAGGCCAGCCTGGGGAGGGCAGTGATCGAGGGTTACACCTTCTGGATCTACATGTGGCTTCCAGGGGTCCGGAGGGACACAGCTGTCAGAGTCAAATGTGGGGTCGTATCAAATTATAATCCCCCAATTATAACCTAGTGTGCCATGTGCCCAAGAGTGGGCGTTGGGAGAAACTTGTGTATGTGTCACGAGCAAAGAACTGCAGCTAAGGCTGGGACCCCCCCCCATCAAACCCACTCGTGTGCGTGCTGCTGGGTAGTACACCGCACAGGGTAACACTCCCCCGCAGTGCACGGTCACCATCATGGGGCCTGATAGAGAACACTCGCCTACAGGTAGAGATGATAACAAGGGAGTGGAATTTGTGACTTCACTTCACTCCCAATTCCCTCCTACATCCAGTTATCAGTCACTTAATGTCACTCTAACCTTTTTATGGCTAGGAAGGATGTCATCTCATGAATTTGCCTTTTCATTTTGAAAGGAAGAACCTGAGCCTCTAATAGGAATGTATGAGGTGAGGCCAGTTCGAAGGAGGGAGCCATTATAACCTCTTACACAAGTGCATAAATGTGCCTGTCTCTGACAGATTTAAAAACACCGCGCTAACTTTAAGTCATCGTGTTTTATGGCAACAAGCATTATGATAGCCAGCGGAAATATATTTTTGAGGTGCCCGTAAGAGGCAAATCCCTCATTGGGGAACTTCCTAAATTTGTGGAGGAAAACTGTCACAACGCGCAACATCTACATAGCACGTTGCCATTACTAATACATCAGAGCTTTGTGTTTTCCAAGGAAGATGAAAATGCCCCGTGCCTG
This sequence comes from Potos flavus, assembly GCA_028534135.1. Lineage (NCBI taxonomy): Eukaryota > Metazoa > Chordata > Mammalia > Carnivora > Procyonidae > Potos > Potos flavus. The sequence goes on along the minus strand of CM052897.1, from coordinate 114,515,358 downwards.
AGTGGCATATATTCCACTTCTAAATAACATTCCACACAGAAGGTAAGGGGAGAACAAGCCTCGCAGAAAATCTTATAACAACCCACACAGATAAACCAAATCTAAATACTGATTTAAACGGAACCCTAGCTCTCTAGACAATACCACCCAGTACCCATTGCCTCCCAAGCCAGAAACTCCGTGTTTGTGGATCCTTGTAGAAGAAATAGAACACGCTTCCCTGGTGTATGTTTCAGTGGACGGAAGGGGGAGAACACAGACTGGAGTGGGATCAGGCATGAATTTGAATCTCTCATTTCCTGTTCGTTGGTTCTGTGACCTTGGGCAAGTGATTTAACCTTCTGGGCACCAGTTTCCCATTTGTACAAATAAATAGTATCATAGTCACTTTACAAGATTTTGAGACTTTAAAAACCAATAAATGTGAAGCACCTGATTCCAGTCGGGGCTTAGCAGGTATTTCCTTCCCTGTTGTCCGTGATCATGCAGTAGGGGGTGGGACGGGGGAGAAAGAAAATATATAATCTTAAAGAGAGAAACTATGAAACGATAATGGGCACTTAAAACTATTTCACATAGCCGAGAGATGAAAACAGAAGTGAGTTTGGACTCACTTCCCTAAGATCCCTGTTGAGAACCTACTGTGTGCCGTGCTTGACTCCGGGTGCTGAGGTGACATGGGAGATCAAGATTCCAAATGGTCCCTGTCCTCCCAATCTTGCTTCTCAGAGGCTCTGGGAACACGGAGAGGTGTAGGATCAGTTTCCGCTCCTTCACACCCTAGATACGGTCCCCTAAGCACTTTGTCCAGGAGCCCGAGGTGGGAAGATATCTGAAGTCCTGCAGAGCCCACTCCTGTTCAGTCCTGCGTTAGTGGGGTCACGTCAGGAAGATGTTCTGACGTCTGTACAGAGGAAACCGTGAGTGAACAGAAGTCCTCCCCGGCGTCATTCTGCTGGGTCGGGGCCGCCCCGCGGTAGACGGAAGGGTTCATGGTGACCGCCGCGGCTCGGCGACGGCCGCGTGTGTCATCCTGTTCTGATTCCACAGACAGTCAAGCCGACCCAGCACATAGAGCTGGAATGCAGGGTTTCGGAAGAAAGGGTTGGTGGGAGCAAAAGGGAAGAAAGCATTGGTAGGAGCAAAGGAGAACAGGAATGTTCGTTTCTTCTGCGGCCATTTTCCTTCCAGATCAAAGTATCTGCTGAATATGCACCTGAACCTGCAGGAGGCACGGATTTGAAAACCATGCTCGTTGTGCTCTCCTAGAATTTTGTTCCTTGTCTGTGTCTAAGGGAAACTTAGAGGACCTCTTTTAAGTGCTTGTGACAAGATGTTTCTTTGCCTTGAGGGGAAGACTCAGGCACCACAGTCACAGTCAGAGGTGTTAAGGACTTGGGCATGTGTTTTCTGTGTTTCAACTCAGGTCTTTGCTGAGCCCGGGAGGCTGGGGCATGACCACCGGCCGCTGCAAGGTCCCGGCAGCCACAGGTCTGAGCGCTGACCACTCCAGCTCTGGGTAGCACTGGAAACCAGGGAGACCAGGGGCTGGGGACAAAGTGATGTCCTTTGATGTCCTTTCCTGAGCCCGATCTTCCATCCCTCTGGATTTTAAAACAAACATCTGTAAAGAGGCAGCCCCTGCCACAGATACCCAAGAGTAGTTTTCTACCCAGATGAAGTTAGCAGAATATAACCGTTAAGTTTGGAAGACATTTTGGGTTAGTTTGGCCAAAATAAAAAAGGAAATTACAAGTGTTGGTGAGGATGTGCTAAAAAAAAAGGAACCTTTGTGCACTGTTGGTGGGAATGCAAACCGGTGCAGCCGCTGTGGAAAAAAGGTATGGAGGTTCCTCAAAAAATTAGAAATACTGTATGATCCAGTTTACCCAAAGAAAAACAAAAGCACTAATTTGAGAAGATACATGTACCCCTGTGTTTATTGCAGCATTGTTTGCAGTAGCCAAGGTATGGAAACAACTTAAGTGTTCATCAGTAGATGAATGGATAAGGAAGATATGGGGGGGGATGTATGTGTATAAAATAGAATATTACATACCCACAAAAAGGGATGAGGTCATGCAGTTTGAGACAACATGGATGGACCTGGAGAGTACTGTGCTAAGTGATGTCAGTCAGACTGAGAAAGAAAGATACCATATTACTTCACTTATAAGTCAAGTCTAAAACAACAACAAATGAAAAAACAAAAGGCACAATCAGACCTATGAATACAGAGAGCAAACGATGGTTACTAGAAGGGAAGAGGGTGTGGGGGTTTGAGCAAAATGTGTGAAGGGGAGTGGGAGATACAGACTTCCAGTGATGGAATGAGTAATTCACAGGAATGAAAGACACAGTATAAGGAGTATTATCAATGATACCATAATTGCCGTGTATGATAAGTACACTTATAGTGAACATAGCATAATGTATAAACTTGTGGAATCACTATGTTGGTTTACCTGAAACTAATGTAACATTGTGTTGTGTTAATTAAAAAAAAGAAAACAAGACACATAGACTGAACAAGTATTACTATCATTTTGAAATATTCATTTGGGTGATGTCCTTTTATGTGAATTCTGTTTTCTCATCATACATCAGAGTATGTTAACCAGAAGTGGAATGCAGGAAAAAGTGAAAAGAGCCTATTTTGAATAACTATATTAAAATGCTATACTAACTCATATATTAATATAATTATGTTGCATTATGTATTTTACAAATTATACTCTTAGAATGTGTTCTATAAATACATATATATAGAAAATATAAATTCTGTATATTCACAAATGTATATTATACAAATTACACAAAATGAATATTATACAAATGATATAAATACAATTCTACAATATAATGAAAGTAACATACTTAAACTAAAATATATCAAGCCATAGCCATAATACTTTAATCATAAGATATTGGAACATTTCGAAATTTAGAAGTACGAAACTTAACCTAGTGTGACTCCATTTGCCTCAAAGGTTGCTCTCCCTGTGGATGGACCTATCCCTGAAGCTTTGACCATTTGTCCTCAAAGGACTGTAGCATTTTCCGCTAGAAAGGCTTTTTTGGGAGATGGCAGCAAGGAACTGAAATAGTGCGGTGAACTTGTAGGAACGTCTGCAACATACAACAGTTATGGGACGTTTCCTAGCATTTAGTATATATTGATAAAAGCACAATTCAACTGAGTAAAGTTTTAAGGTCTTCCTGGCTTTATTCAAATATTCATGAATTGGGCAGCATCTCATCTAGCAAAGAGAAAGGAGCTCCACAGAGCTGTACAAAATGAAAGACTTTTCTAGGCAGAAGGGAGTGGGAACAAGGACAGTATAGTACACAAAAAAAGCCTGTTGGCTATGGCAAGGTCACTTTCCTTTAGGAGATGGCAGGGGTCTATCAGGCAGATGACCTAACTTGTGCTGATCAGGCAGTTCCTGACAGACTGGTTTAAGATACCATTTCTGGGAGAGCCAAAACTAAGTTAAGCCTCGGTTTCGTGATATGGGGTTTAGCATAAGCAACTCCGTTTGGGACTTGTCATCTGGTTTTTTAACAATGTCTAAGTTTAATGAGTTACTAGCGTTGGGCAATTATAGGACTAGCCAAATTTGCGGACACCTTCTGTATATCAGGCACTGTGCCTACACACTCGATATGCTGACCGTGTGGTTTCAAGTGGAATGGTTTTTATATTCGAGTCCTCTGTGGCTCACTGGTGAGGGGTTAGCATGGCCTGAAAATGGCCTTGAGCCATGCAGCATGCTAATCCTCCTTAATACCCACCTTGCGGAAGGGGAGGGAACCTCCCCTAGGTGCGGGACGGAGAAGGGGAGGGTCACAGGGTTACATGTGGACACGGAAGCCCACAGGTGTACTTTCGTATGTTACATAGTTTTGTGAAGCAAAGTTAGAATTTAGTTCAGAACTTCTTACGGTCCTGATTTTGGCAATTAATTTTGAAATCATTCAAAAAACATTTTTACAATATAACCGAATGTAAAGAAAATGGAAATATCTTCATAAGAGTCCTAGAACTTGGAATCTTGGGATTTGAAAGGCTGTTTTAGAGCAATTATCTCCAGCCTCTGTGCCCCAGGACCCTGAGGGGACTGCAGTGATTACCAAAAGTTCTGAAATCCTTGAACACATCAAGCACGGGTTGTAGACTCACGTGTGACGTATACGTGAATATGTCTGTATTATAACATTTGTCCAATCTAGTTGCAATTTTGATCAGTAAAAAAAAAATAGGTATCACTAAATTCAACATAGCCTTATATCCTTTTGTATATTCTCAGTCATCAGATACCAAAAGTTCAACTATTATCACCCAAGGAGTCTAAAACTTTTTCGAAATAGGCTCAAAAGGAGTGGGTATTATTGTTCAAGGGAGTTTTTAAAAAACAGCCAAAGCTTGGAAATTACTTAAGTGATTTTGGCTTTTAGCCTAGTTCTCCATTCTTGGAAAGTATGTCTGCTTATTCTCAAGTAAAATTTCATCATTGAACACCTTCGTTTTCAAACCACCTAGCACTGCCTTAGAAGCCATTTGGAATTAAAGGGAAAGATTTCGAGCCTGTGTCTGGTTGCTATTCTTGGTTTCCCTAATTAATATTCAGTGTGAAATAAATTACCTGCTATTCTTTGAAACATACGAAAAGATGCCCTTCATTTCCCTGCGGTCACTCTGTGAGCAAGTGTTATTGGCAACATTTGTGTAAGCAGAGATAAAGCATGTGGTACAGAAATATATCAAATGCAGTGGAGAGAGCAGTGGTCGTTCTGAATGCCACAAAAGGTATAAATCATGCATCACAAATCTGAATGATCAAATGGGCAAAGTTCTGTTTGAACCTCTGCCTAGGAGGACTGCCATTTCTTTAGTGAAAACACACTGGTTGCCTTGCCCAGACAGAGGGTTGTTACTATGATCAGTTATCCAAAGCAAAACAATGGGATGGCCTCTAAGTGGCAGATTAGTTGAGAGTTCATTTAAAGTTACATATTTGAATTTTGGAATTTATTTTCTCATAAAAGTGGTTTACATGTAGGTTCCCAAAAAACCTCCTTGACTCCAAAGGAAACTGAAAGATTTTATTTTGTTTTTGTTTTGTTTAGTTTTGTTTTCATTTTGTTTTGTTTTTAGGTAGAGAGAGGATGGGGGAGGGGCAGAAGGAGAGAGAGAATCCCAAGCAGGCTCCACCCAGCTCCAAGCCTGGGGGGGGCTGGATACCAGGACCCTGAGATCGTGACCCACGACCTGAGCTGAAATGAGGAATTGATCCCTTAACGCCCTGAGCCACCCCAGGCGCGCCTGAAAGATGTTTTCAGTGATATTCTTCTAGTATGCTGCTATTAGGATGGGAGGACGTTCCTCTGTTCTCATCTTTAGGCCCTATCTCATCTTTTGGAAATGATCTTTCCCTTTGCCAAGGACCCCTTCTTCCTTTGCAACTGCTTCTGGGTGGCAGAGACATGGACGAGCCCCACTGTGTGGCTCTTCCTTTGTAAGAGGCATTCGTAAGTCATCTGAAGCCATGTTTATATTTTATATAATAGAGAAACATAGTGCCCACTCGCGCCCTCCTTCCAGCATCCCCCTGGCTCATCACACACACGTACAAATTTTAAACAGAAAAGAGTGGAGGTTAGTGTGAAAATTGCCCAATAAAAAGATGATGATCCGTGACACACCACCTTATGAAGAATCACGGAATCAGTGAGCGTGTGGAGCCCCAGCGTACAGACACCTGACAGATGTGCTGAGGGAAGTTTGTGGGAGACTGTCACGTGACCCTCAACCCCAGCCTCTGGGAGGGGTTTTACTCTAAAAACCTAGACCCACCCATGCTTTTAAAGGGAGGTTGCTGTGTAAATAGATGAGTTCAGGTGTCCAGGGTTTAAAAAGAGAATGTGTGTCCTCTCCTTTGTTTCCTTTCGGTTTAGCATTTACTAGAGCCCTGTCTTGGGGGAATAAAATACATGCAGCCGAGCCCTTGACATTCATCCATTGGCAAGGATGAAATGGGGAGTGAGAAGCTCTAAGAATTCTTAGAGCGAAGAGTGGTCATCATCAAGGAGCCAGGCAAGCAGATACTATGAAATAATGGTTAGAAACATCTTAGGCAAGAAAAAAAGACTAGTATTAGAGCAACATCTCAACTAACTGCAGTCTTTAATTTATTGCTAACGTTCACAGTCTCCAAATGAGCAAATCAAGAAAACTTTTCTTTTTCTTCCTGTTTTTGCTAAAAGCTTCTTAAAAACGATGCATCATTTTTTTAGTGTGAAAAACACTGGTTATTTCAGAATGTTAAGCGTTTGTTTTTTAATCTTGGATTATTCAGAAATAAAATTCATGATTTCTTGGGTTTGGGTTTTTTGTTTTTGTTTTTGTTTTTTATTTTTAAAGTCCAGTTAGGTGGCTGGTAGATATAAAAAAGTAGTTCTTTTGGTTTTTTGAAAAGGAGATGGAGTATTTATCGTCGTAGGTGGAGGAAGCTTGTTAACAATATTGCCAGGTGGACGCATGCCTCACTGAACTAAAGCTTAGCACCTGACTGCCGATGGAGGAAGGATGCTGGAAGTAATGGGGCCTTCATCTCACAATCCTAAGGGATGGTCAGGGCGACTAGGGTTAGCAACAGGCACAAGGGGACAGAATGTGTCCTTTGGCCAGCGTAACGACAAGGCAGCCGCTGTGAGGTTGCCCCTGCATTGCAAAAGCTGGGCTTCCTACATTAACCAGCCAGAGCCGGCTAAATATGGCCTGAGGGCTTTAAGTGTGCATGCTTGTTTTAATATCCACAGACAGATCTACATCCACGGCTGCTTTTCCCTGCCCGAATGTTTCTTAAGTGAGCCTTCTAAGGATGTTTCACAATCCAGAATTAAGTAGTGACTGATAACAAGGGAAGTTTGAGTTCGCAGTGAAACCCCAAGCACCCCGTGTTCACTCGGGAGAGTGCGGGCTCTAGCCTCAGTGGTCCGTTGAGCCTCTCCTGGTGTATTCTAAGATGCTGTGCATTCATTAAAGGGAAACTTGATGGGACAACTGGCATCGCTTGGATTGTGGGCATTATCTGTTTGCAGCTTCCTAAGCCTGAGGAAAATTTAAATTACCTGGTTTGAGTTCCACAAATCAAGGCATTGGTAGTCAATAGCAGAATTTCAGCTTAAAGGGGATTGGCCAGGGAGTGTGGGGGTGTGTGGGAGGGGAGCTTGCCTTGCAAATTTAAGTTATTGATGATAGCACATAGCTTTGCAGAAAACAGGTTAAAGGAGAAAGGTGTGAGAGCACTATTGGGCTGGGAGATAAGATCTGGCTTGGAATTCTTGCTCTGTCACTTAATGCTCAGTGACCTTAGGCAAATGACTTTATTTTTCTGGACCTCCACTTCCCTCACCAAAAAGTGGCAATTTCCTGAGTTCTTTGCAGTTTTAAAAACCATGAACTCTGGGACAAGCTAATGTCTCCCTGGTGACTGTGGTTCATACGGTGCCCAGGGTTATCGTTATAAATACCAGATTTTCAGTGTACAGAATGGTTGTGGGAACAGTGTGTGAAAAGATGAGAGGAATGTGTGCCAAGGCCACAGCATGCCAGAACAGGAGACCTCTCGTTTGCTTTTTTTCTTTTATCTAAATTCAATTTAATTAACATAGGGTGTAGTATTAGTTTCAGGGGTAGAATTCAGTGATCAGTTGCATACAACGCCCAGTGCTCATTCCATCAGGTGCCCTCCTTCATGCCCATCATGGGGCAACTGGGTGATGGGCTTCTTTTATTCCGATGGAAGTTTTTACCATGATTTTCATTGCTCATGTTTTCGTTTTTGTTTTTTCTTAAAGGCAAATTCAGGTGAAGTAGGGAATACTACACTGGAAAAAATCCTGAATAATTCCTAGTGGGTTAGTCCTGATTAGTCCAGCTTTTAAGGTGTTCTGTAATTGCTTTCCTAACTAGAGACTTGACACCATAAATGTGAGCAAAATATCGAAAGTAATTAGGTCACCTTGTTGGCATCAGAAACTTCTATCTTCCAAATAAGCAGTCTTGTATATGTATTCTTCTGTCTCCCGGAAAATGATGCAAGTCTTCTGAGCCCTATAAAAATGTGTTGTTGGTTCTCTTAGTAAAATGTAAAGTGGAAACTGGAAATTCATTATTTCCAAAGTTAGTTATTTATTGCCGAATGTGTTAAACAGGCCGATGCCCTCTGAGATATATTGAAGTACGGGGTGAGCCTCTTGACAGATGAATTATGAACGACTCATCCATAATCTTAACCATACAGTACACATAAACATAAAATTAATTTCACTTTTATGGATTCCGGTTCCCCTAGAAATTGTTGTGTGAGTAGAAGCAAAATTTGTAGGAGTCTCATCTTCAAACTGTTACATCAGGGTGTAGACATAAATAATGCTTAAAAAAAAAATGTTAGGAGCTTTGCAACTAAAGCCCAAAATAATCCTCGAGAAAAGCATACTACAGGGAATGAAAGTTTCACATGAGGGTTGGGAAGTAACCTGCAGTAGGTAGATTGGAGCAGACCATTTTTTGCTAGTTCAAGGTCATTGTTTACAAGACTATGTTTCATCCATTTAAGGTTTGGATGCATTCGTCTGGAGGGCAATCCACAGTCTGATAGAGGTCTCAAGGATTTCTCGAACACAGTCGGCCTAAATTTTCTTTTAATTTCCTCTTCCAGTTCCTACATAATTGCTCTTTCTTGTGTTATCCTAAAAGCAGTTTGTGGGGAATGTATGCAGTGGGAAACAGAGTTCAACATTTCTCTCGTGAGTACTACAAATTTCACCTTTCATAAATGTATGCTTTGCTCAGAGCAAATGATCGCAATGGGAATGAATTCATGGCTTTTCCGGAGTTGAACAAGTTCTGCCCACATTAAAGGTGCAGATGAATAGAGAATAACCTGGTCCCAAGTCCTGGAAGAGCGAGATTTCCTAAATATATTCTTCACTGACTTCACTTTAGCGCGGGACCGATTTCCAGAGCTGGCAGCTTTATTCTCTCAGATTCCTCCCATCGTTCGTAATCTGTCTATACCCCCCGCACACTTCCTACTCAGAAAGGCTAGGTAGAAATTTAACACCCACTAAAAGCTTGATGAAGGAGTAATTGTATCATATCACAGAAGCGTGAATGGCTCTGTCTCCTCAGGCACTGCCGGCAGAAATTCTAAAGAGGAATCCAAGACCACAGTTCTGTATTCTCTTCCCCAGGCTGTGCTCTTGACCTGTGGGGGGAAGATTCTCGAGCTGTGGCTGCTCCACAGGCATGATCTGGGCACGGTGGTGCTCTTGGGCACGTCCGTTTCTGTCATTCGGGGACGCCTCCTCCTCCCGTCTTTGGTAGAAATATGATATGATTAAAGAATTAAGTAAGCAAACACTTTTGGACCAAAGAGATTTGTTTTACAATTGATGAATTCGCTCGAGCAGATTGCCTCCTCTTTTCAGCGGCTGTTTGTATTCCGTGAGCCCAGCTAAGAGTGTTCTAGCAGCGTCTGTCCATCATGCCCTGAATGTATAAAACTACCCTGCCTTTTTAAGTTTTTTTATTATTTTTTTTATTTGTTGAGCTCCCTGCCTTCTCTGTGACTTTAAGGATCCTCTCGGATTTATTGGCCTTGAAGTAAAAACAAAAACATTCTTAAATTTGTTCAGAGGGCCTGGGGGGAGGGGAACACATCAGAAAAAAAAAATGTACATTTCATAAGTTGTTTTTTTTTTTTTTTTAAAGGATCTACTGGAAATAAAGTCCTATGACCTAAAGGATTTCTTGTTCTACAATTTCTTCATGCTTTATCAACTAGACCTTGGTTTTAGCATACCTAGCTTTTGGGTCGATGTACAGCTATCACCTTAACAAAAATATGGGGAACATGCAGATCAGTGGAATTTAGCTACTCAAAATAGAAAGAGAAGCTATCACTCAGCTGTATCTCCTGAGTTGGCTTTTGCTATCACCTGGCTGTATCGTTGCGTGCGATCAGAATTACCACGGTACAGTGCAAACAGCAATACCACTTAGTAGTAAAAAATATTACTTTGGGATCTGTTAGTTTGCTAGCCATTGGTATGACTCATAACACTAAAACAAAAATGAATCTGGCTGAATAACCAAGATGATCAAAGTCATTTGCTCCCTGGTTTGTAAATGTTTTCTCCATGTTGGCGAGTGCTAATAACAGAATGGAAAGAGTTGTGCCCCAGGCAGACAGTAGTTCAAATGCTGGCTATGCCACGGTCACCTTAAGCAAGTCCTTTCACTTTTCACAGACTTCAATTTTTTCACCTAAAAGATGGAAATAATACAGACTTATTATGAGAATTGAGTAATGTATAAAAGCTCCAACTAGAGTCCCCTTTAATGTTTCCCTTTGCTTTTTTCTATCTTTGTTTAAATAAATGTGTCTACTTACAAGTCTTTCACCATCTTTAATGAATTATTTCTGGGTAAGTGCCCAGTTCCTATCCTATCACTATCGCTTAGTACATATTCATGGAATGAATGAGTGAGTGATGACATGTGTTTACTGGGATGGGACTATTCTATTTCCTCTACTAGACAAGGAATGTGGAGTTTGAAGTTTAGATCACCCAGAAGGTGGATTCCTGACCTACAGGGACATCTAGAGAAGTGTATGAGCTCGTAAATTTCAGGCAGAGCCTGTGTTAGACTGGGAGGTTTCTGTATGTGTCAATCATTATCTTCCTCTCAAACACTCATTTTGTGAGCATATGATGTATGCAGGACACGGAGTCAGATACTGAAGGGCCTTTTCACTGCATACCATCCAGAGAACCTCACCATGTGCTTCGTTTAAAACTTACGTGGTAAAGGGCACCTGAGTGGTTCAGTTGGTCAGGCGTCTTGGGCTCAGGTCATGGTCCCAGGGTCCTGGGATCGAGTCCCACGTTGGGCTCCCTGCTTAGTGGGGAGCCTGCTTCTTCCTCCTCCACTCTCCCTGCTTGTGTTCCCTCTCTATCTCTGTGTCAAATAAATAAATAAAATCTTTTGAAAAAAAGTGATTAAAAAAAAAAACCTTACGTGGTAAGGAGAGGAAGGTGCTGTCCTAGGGGTAGAGGAGAATGGTGTCCCTTTGCTGGGACAACGTTTAATTTGAATCAAAGTCTTTATAGTCACTTAATGGAAAGGAAACCCTATGTACTGTGATTTGACCCCTGTCTGTCGTCATTCAAATCAAGTCTAGCCAGCTGTCTGTTCCTAGAGGCGCTCATGCTTCTGTTCTCTGTCGCTAAGTTGGCTTTGTCAGAGGAGTTAGTTCGGTATTTGAAAAAACTGGTATTGAATTTCTGAAATGTTGCTTGAGCATCTATTTTGCACAAATGTGCAAAAATAGTTCTCTAAACGGTGCTTATTTTGGAGGAGAGGGCCACCTCAACCTTGTCATAAAGTCTGTAGTAAAGTGAAGAATTACCAACCTACCTTTGCTTGTTACAGACAAGGTTTTTCATCTAACAGGGTCTGGTCTCATGTTAATAGCATCAGTAAGAAAGTAAGGTGGTTTGAAGAAGCTAGCTTTACCAAGTGATGTCCTGTTTACTAGGTTGGCAAAAAGACCAGGTAGAAAAGAGAGAAGAAATCTTTAGGGTGGATCTCCTATAATTGAAAGAGTATCTCTTGAAAATTCAAGTTCACTGTTTGGATTGATATCAAGCTAAGTCATACCTGGGATAATGTGAGTTTAAAAAACTGGCTGACAAATGCTAGGACAAGGGCATGACATTCATGATAGAATGTGCTCCCAGGAAGGACCCTACATCAGAAGCCTGCTTCCCTATTTTGCCACTGTGACAAATCCCAGATTCAGATTCCAGCCAGAACTTTGAAGAGTTAAGACAGGAAAAAGAGGGAGAGAGAATCTGCTAAACAGACACATTGGAACCTTCATGTAAAGGTTCTCATGAGGGATCCACGTAGAAGTAGGTGGAAGTTTGGACTAGGGTATTTTGATAGCTTTATTTTTCTCTGAAGTAATTGACACAGTCTCTTGCCCACTCTTGTAAATAAATATTGCTAAAGGGTTTCTAGTATGTATGACCTGGGAATTCTTGATATCCTTTCTTGGGAAAGAAAGACTTTCAGGGTACACTGGTCATTTAATGGATGCATTGTCCCTGGACTCTGATTTCCCCATTATACTGGCGCTTTCTTCCATAACTTGTAACTCACACATTTTTCCTCACCAAGGTCAATAGCGCACTACCCAGGCCTACTTTCCCCGGAGCTTTGGAATTTTCTTGCAACTTTGGCCAATTTATCAGAGAATGGTAAATATTCTAGTGGACTGGGGATGGGACTTAGCATTCCTTGCTTCTGATTGGAGCAAGGGAGGTTAAATAATTTTTGGACTCCAGCCTTCCCTGCTCCCTTACCCACTCCTCCCACCCCCTTAACCCCCAAGTGCTCTCTAAGTTCAGAACTCTAATTACTCCCAAAAAACACACCCCAAAACGATATGCAGCCTGCAGCTCTTTCCAAGAGAGCACCATTAGTAAAATCTGTCCAGTAGCAGCCAACAGGCGAGCTCATGTCTCTCATTGAAATAATGGCAGACATGAGTCCCATGACCTGACCCAAAGGGTGAAACCTCTCTCCAAACTCTTCCCTCCAGGTTTCCTAGATTTCCAGATCACCCAGCTATTCACTGAGCAACAAGTACTGGTGGCTAATCCATGCAAGGTCGTGTGCTAGGTTTCCCTCCAACGTGGAAAACATGGTGGCCTGGGAATCCTAGAACTTGGGTTCCAGACTTCTCTTTGCTGTGAGCAACCAAGGAACCGTGTGTGAATTCACTCCTCCCACCTGGCTTTCTCTGCTCTCCTCCGTAAAATGAAGGGGTTACTTAAATGAGCTCTGAGGTCCCTTCTACATCTAAAATGCTGTGCTTTCCTGATAACAAAGCTCCACGGCCAGTATTTCCCATTTCAAAATGTAAATGGAAACCTAAATTCTTTCTACTCTTGGTGTGAAACACGTGGCGGTCTCTGGCCAATCCCATGGTTTGTGATTTGGTTGCCCATGGTACAAAATCCATTCTCCCCATGGTAGAAACAGCCTGCTGCTCTAAGATGCTTATTGGGGCTGGCAAAGAAAGCCAGACCTCCAAGCAACACACCAGAGCTTGGCCATCCTTCAGATAGCCCCTCTGCATGTAAGACCCAGCCCTTAGGAAATCACTAGTGTCCTAATACTTAGAATGGGATGAGGTTCACTTTATATTAATGTCTCCAAATAGATGCTAGATCAAGAATTCCATTTATTCCAGAAAAAATGTTCCTGTTCTCCCTTCACAGAAACTGTCACCTGTGAGGAAGGATCCTAACCCCAGGTCTCATCGCAATATGTATCATTTCCTTTGGCTGTGCTTTCTTTTTCTATCCTGACTGGCAGTGAGGTCAGAGGTCATACTGACCCTTCTGTTCACGCCCCAGCATCTGCTGACAGCCGACACTTCTGTTGGGAGAATAAAAACGAGCTGGTGAAAGCACTGTTATCATTTTGACAGATACCCATTATTGGGGGCTATGCCAACTGGCAGGTTCCTAATAATAGGAAGCAAATGTGTACTTCAGTTTCTTGGCTTGCTCTGCGAGTGGCTTATAGGAGCTCTTGAACTTAAATGTAATTCAATTTAAATGACAAGAGAGGTGGAGAAGCCAGTGGGGACTGGTGCTCAGGGCAGTTTGGGGACCATGCTATGTATTCGATTCTGTCATCGACATGAGTGGGAATGTGCCCAGTAACCAGCCTGTGAACGGTGGAAAATTCCTTGGGTTCTCCCTGAAAGCTTTTACCCAGGTGGTGTGTCACACCTCCTCCTTCTAAAACCTCAGCTCAGCCTTCTGCTTTTTTGGTCTTTTCCATGTTTCCATTCCTCTTTTCCTGCAGTGGGTGAGAATGCATTGGTCATCGACCCTTCCAGCAAAGTAGAGTGGTTCAGAGCAAGGACTCTGCGCTCAGCTCGAATTGGAGTCTGGTTCCAACACTTAACTTGGACAAGCCACTTGGCTTCTCTATACCTCAGTTCCTTTGTTTTTAAAAGTGGGGGGTGGTGGTGAGTAATGCTTTTCCCATTTGGGGAAAATTAGAGAAGGGATGGAAAGGGCTTTGAAACAGAGCCTGGCGAGTGGTAGCCATGTCTTCATGCTTCCCGTTGCCAATTGCTGCCAATTGCAACAACCAAAATATGGGCTGTTTTAGGCTTTATTTAACGTTCTCTCAATCCAGGGAGCCAAACCCCACAATCGGGTTCAGAGCAGTCACCGGCCCACTGACTGATCCAGTCTACGCTGAGGATCAGTGGTCTGAGCAAATAACTTTTCAGCAAAGAAAAAAAAAAAAAAAGAACAAAAACTACCACTTGGAGAATTTATTTCCCTCCAGAAGAATCCACTTTCTTCTTCTCTAGCTGGGGATAACCCCAATAAGTGAAATCATTTAATTCTATGACTTATATTGAGTAGCAGCTTTATGGATGCTGTGTGTCAGGAACCATGGAGACAAATTAATGAAGACCTAGTCCTTGTTTGTTTTTTTTATCTGGTTGGACAGATAGAGGAATACGCAGACACAAGGTTGACATTGGGTAAATATGGGCTAGAAATGGTCCCTGCACTTAGTCTCATTGAGCCGACTCACAAGAAGCATACGGTGAAGTGTGCCGTGTGGAATTCTACACTTGAGATGTGAAGGCTTGGGGGGCTCCGTGAAGGGGGCAACGAGTATCATTTGGAAAGGTTGATGATGACATCTTGGAACTTGAGGATAGGGCTTTAAGAAGGTAGTACATTAGCAGGCATCCTCAAGGGTAGGGTTGGGAGACAGAAATGAAGAAATCATACTCTTGAATTTATAAGTATAATCCACAAGCAGCAATTTCAGCTTTTAAATTGAAAATAAATATATTGCTGAAAAAACTAGCCAATTTTCTGTTGGTGTTGAAAGCTCAGGCTCTACCTGGTAATTAACAAATCTCTGGGAAAAACATAAAAGAAAAAAAAAAACACAATATTCCAAGTTCTGCCAAGAGAATGTGAAAATTATGGTCTAGATTATAAACCCCTTCAACAAAAAGGCCATTATTGTCTAACTGCTAAGGTCATCAGTATATATGCTTTTAAATAAACCCAATGGCCCTTTTAATATCATTACGGAAATGCAAGCTCGAGCACATTAAAAGTATCCTATTGGGAGGCTTTTCTATTCCTGTATTTTGCAAAGTAAGTTTTTAGAGGCTCTGACTTACTAAAATGTCTACAAATAAACACCCTGTGGCTTTATTAGTTGGTAAGGGTAGCGGTCTTCTAAATATTCAGATATACCTTCGAGAGGATTGTCTTCCATTCACATAAAGTTTCAGGTGTGTTACACTGATTTTACATTCACTGCTAGTGCTGTTCCTCCCCTTAACACAAAGAACAAGTACAACCTGTAGGTTTATGTGATACCATCACTGAAGGTCCTTGAGATCATTTCCCAACTCTGTATTTGATAGACTGGAAAACTAGACCCAAGAACAGAAAGTGCCTTGACCAATGTCACACTGCTAGTTAGTGATGGAGCTGGGTCTAGAAGGTAGACCTCTTAACTCCTATTTGGGGTTCATCCATTATTAGCCTTATTCTGTCCATTGGAAAAAAACAAAACTGGGCACTTGCAGATTTGAACCAGTATTTTAGAACACCATGGATGTGGGGTCTGGGGGATTGCAAGTACATTTTGACAGACAAACTTATTTAAAGCAATCACCATAGCTAACATTTATGAAGTTCTCCTGAGTACTGCTACATGCATTAATTCATTGGAGCCATCCCAGCAACCTTGTCCTACCAGTACTGTTATTTCCACTGTTTATGATGGACCATGGAGGCTCAAAGACTTTACATATGGCAGGGGTGCGTGTTGCTGACAGCCATTCACATGCAGGCAGGCAAAGACATCTTTGCCCTTACTTGACGCCTTCTTCTGCTTCTCCTAAATGGGAGCTGGTCACTGGAACTTTTTGTTTCTACCTCCCATCTCCTTTGTGTCCAAAATAGTCTTTGCAATTTTCTGTTAACTGTACAGTTGGTCCAGTATAACGGCAGTCCTGACGAAGTTTCGTTTGAATCCAGGATCACTGTTCCATTTCCAGACATGCCTAGGACACAGAACTGTCCTGAATGAATCCAGACATTCGGAACAAAGGTACATCTGCACCACGGCATTGGTTTTGCCGTGGACGGCAGCCCCAGAGCGAGGGGGCCATCCCACGGGGGAGAAATGGCCCCTCCCTGGTTGCACCAGTGATTGAAACTCCCTTGGCACGGTCAGCAGCGGCAACCATAGTTTTCTGTCCAGCTAGGGTCAGCGTCCACTTGGAGACAGGACTCCCGTGCGGACAGCCCGTGAGCCATGGAGGGTGTGAGCTAAACATTCCCTACCTGCGTCTAAAGCTAGATGGGGAAAGGACTCCAACATCTTTAAATAAAATAAAGCCATGTCATTGGAAGAGATGGGACCGAGCAGTCCCCAATATCTGATAACATTGAAAGAGCTCTTTTCCACAATTAATTCATGTCTCCATTTGCATTTGTAAAAAAAAAGAAAAAAGAAAAAAACCTCCCTGACAGCACCAACAACACAACAAGAGAAATGCACAGCCTGAGCAATAAATCTCCCAAGGCATTCAGCAAGTGCCACAGGGCTCATTAATCTTGATTATTTCCCGTAATAGATAACTTCACAAATCAGCTATTATTCCTAATCACGTACATAAAGATAACGGACGGGTAATAGCTTCCTGCATGGCGAGACCAAAATAAAATTTCATTTAAAAATATATTTCTGCAAATTCTGGGGAAGGGTGTTTTCAAAGCCTTCTTAAAGGGGCAGGAGGACATGGGGGGCGGGGAGCAACCAGCGAAAGAGAAATTGATCCTCAAGGACTGAGTTTTTTAAAAGAATTAGGGGTTTGACTTTCTTGGAGACATTGGCTGTCTTATGAGTCACGGTGTCACTGTGAGGTGGTTTTGGGAGACTTGGGGCCAGAGGACACAGCAGAATTGTACAGTTCCAATCTCTAAAAAGAATTTAACCAGAATACCCAAGAATAGGTAGAAAGCACAGGAATGTGAGGGCTATCTTGTAGCTATAAAGTTAATGTTAAACAGTTTCACCAAACTTAGCAAAAACTCTATCTTCGTGCAATATGTGGGTTAACCTCAGATACCAGCTACCAGAGTGAACAACAACAACAGCAAAGGTTCCCAGGTGATGAGAGATGAGTTTCTTACATATTTAGGTAGTGTCTGGATGCTAACCTGGCATCACCCATTAAGAAAACACTTTAATCTGAAACCTGAAAACTTCCAGCTTTTTTGCAAGAGGCGGAACCATGTATGCCGCTGAGTGCTGGAAAGAGCTAGCCAGAGTTGCACAGGTGAAAGAAATTAGCAACCGGCTTCCCCCTCCTAAATTACGCCTTTCTGAAGGCATCTCCATTGACGTGGGAAATGGCCTTGTTATTATACAGCAAGCCGCACCTGTCCATCATTTCATTATCAAATGCCCGTGCATTCCAGCAGGGCCTGGAATGAGATGCCTCCCATTTATGATTGAATTTGACTCCGTATTATTCAATCAGTAGGAATAACCAGCCTATCACAGCAGTCCATATCCACAGAAATGGGTTCATAACGCATGCATTGTAAACCAACTGTATTACCACACAGCACTAGCAAGAGCATGTTCCTTTGCGGACCTCTTCTCAAAGCACCCAAAATTAAAACTGCACTCGGAGCTTTTTTTTTTTCCCCCTAAAGTTAGGGAGTGCTGCCTTCCCAGAACTTCCAAAGGACAAACCAAACGTGAACATTCCAACGGCCTTGAACTTTGTGTTTTTTAAATGTTAAGATGAACAAATTTCCAGGCAGATGATTGCACTTTTTTTTTTCCTTCCAGTGAAATTGTGTTTCTGATATATTCTCGGCAATGATCGAAATACTGAATGCCCTTTATGTGCAAGGCAGCGTGTTAGGCAATGGGAATAGAGAAATATCCAAGACAGGATGTGCACTGTTAATGAAGTCAGCAGTAGAGTAGAGGAGAAAAAATGCCAAACCAAATATCCATACAAGATGAAAGGTGGACACACCAGAGTGAAGGTGATGAAGGGCTGAGGACATTCGCTGAGGCTGAACTGTGCATGAAGGGAAGCATATGGGTATCTTCCTGGCGATGAGAAGAGGCATTTGAGGCAAAGCCATGGAAGAGTTTTGGACATCTCTGGAGAAGAGTGACTAATCCAGTCGGATTGAAATGTGCAGTGTAAAATGGGCGATAAGGCAGGGAGCATAAATTTAGGCCACATTTTAGAGGACTTAGCATGCTACGCTGAAGAGTTTGGACTTTGCTCTGTAGACATTGGACGTCTTTTAAAGGCTTTGTAACAGGGGAATGACATGCTTAGGCCTGTGGTTTAAAAAGATTAATTCAGTAATAGAATGGATTAGAGGAGGCAGAGCACGAGAGCAGAGCCAATGTGGGGAGCTGCTGCTCACCTCGCTTCCGCCCCAGCTTGTGAATGCGTATGCCAAGACCTCTGCCTCAGGCGGCAGGGGGAGCCAGGCAGAGTCGGTGGGTTTGTTGGCTGTAGTAGGTACCTACTGCTGCGTAACAAATGATCCCTGACTTTGAAGCATTAAACAGTGACCCTGTCAGTATGTCATCTGTGGGTCAGGAATATGGACAGGGAAGGGTGGTGATGTCTGGGGCCTCAGCTGGCAAGGTTCAGACGACGGCCAGTGTCTCAGTGGGCTGAGGACTGAAATCGTCAGCAGCTTCTTCACTTAACATGTGTGTGTCAGAGATCAACAATGCCCCACACTGGGTAGAGTGCTCGGGACAGATTTCAATCAGCAGTATATACTATTGTAGCAGAGAAGAGAGTCCAGCATGACAAGAACTCAACTTTGAATTGTTCGGAGGGGACTGGAGTTTTAAAGGGAGACTGACAGAACAGGGAGCCGGTGGGGCTCCGAGTCAGGAAGTGAAAAACGACAAAAAGCTGGAAGGAGGAGGGATTGGTCCATGAGACACCCCTCTGGGTTTGTTAGCTGGTGCTTAATGGAAATTAGGCTCCTACCCTCCCCGGAGCCTGGGAGACAAAAATCTATCTAAAGGTGTTGGAACAAATGATAAGTGTTTTTGGCAGCTTTGAGTTTTCGCAGGCAGATACTTTAAGGGAGGGCTAGGGTCATCTCAGGGATGGCGCTATTGGAATCTATGTTCCTCTTTGTCTAAGTCTTTGTAGGGCACGGTAAGGCCTAGTGGAGAAAGGGCTCGGAAGGGAGAATCTTTGCCCTCCAGTGTGTGGGATCGCTTCACCAAGAAACCGGGCACAGGCCGAGCCGGTGGCCGAAGCACATACACACCTGGCCACGCTCGCTGGGCTTCCTGCAGCGCAACTCCTGGGTTTTCAGAGAGAACACTGCTGCAGGGGAGCGTTCCAGCAGAACCAGCAAGAGCTGCGTGGCCTCCGGTGGCCTGGCCTCAAAAGTCAAACAGCGCCACTTCCCGCTGGGCTCCCGCTCTCCGTGGGGGGTGGCAGGTCCCACTGCAGAAGAGCCGGTGGGATGGGGTGGTTATTGCTGCCACCTTTGGAAGACACAGCCCTCCGCAGCGGAGGTTGGCCCTGACTGCAGCAAAGATGACCGATTCAATTTTGCACTCGCTTAGTTGGAGGTGCCCATAGGACTTGGGAGGGGAAAAGGGTATAGTAACTGAAAATCCTGGAATTAGACTCCAGTCTAGAGATAGCACAACATTTCGAGGAGAGGGTAGGTGCCGGAAGAACGTCAAGGACCATCACAATTCCTTCTAGCCCTGCATTGAGAAGGGCAGGCTGAGGAGCCCCCCGAGGAAAGGGACAGTGGACTCAGGAAAACACGGTCATGGAAGCTGAAGGAAGGACAAGTTTTAAAAAGGAGTGGTACTCTGATCTTGAGTCCCTTCAGTGGCTGGTAGAAGCAGAAACCAGGCAGCAGAAGCTTTATGGAATGAGTAGTTAGCGGAAAAGGAGAAACAATCAGGAGTGTCCCATGGAGCATTTTAACTCTGACGGAGCCAAGAGCAAAAGGCAGTCCAGAGACCTGGCCAGTTGACGAGAAGATTTCTCTCTCTTTATATATACATATTTTTAAAAGAATATAAATAGCACTTTCCTTCCGGATTGAATTGGAGAATACAGAGTAAATCGTGTCTGATCCTGGATATTCGTCTTTTTAGGAAAACTTCTCTTCCCCCTCCCAATGAAAAATTAAACGAATTTCTGTGTTTCTTCTGTTTGATAGTTAAAAAAGAAACATGGGCTACCATATTCAGATGTTTTAATAGACTCGCCTGAGAGATCACCCAAAGATAGATTTGTAATTTGGAAATGTAGGTAATGAAGTTACAGCATTATTTATGATTATAAGAAATTAGGAGTAATCTAAACATCTAGCAGCAAGGGGAATACCTAAAGAAATTATGCCATTTCCACTTAATGGAATATCTTATGCCACTTTTAATTAGAATAGTAATCAGGGAAAATGACCAATATTTATTCACTATTTTCTATTTGTCAGAACTTGACTAGGACATAAGTGATCCAGTAGAATTTCGCAAGCAGTTCAGTAAGGGCTAGGCTTGACCCTCACCAATTTATAGGGGAAATTGACACAGTTTAAGTGAAAAATTGTGCACGTGTGTGTGTATAAAAACTTAAAAATACAGGCTGGAAAAATATCAAAACACTAATAGTGGTTGTCTTAAATTTTCTGTAATGTGGTCATGTTTTTTAAAAGAGAATTGTTACATTCAGCATCATTCCTTTATCACGCTTAGTTCATGTGTGGTCACGGGTAGACTTTTAAGTAAGAATTAGCTGAGTTACCTTCTGAAATTCCTACCGCAAGGGACGATTTCAAGAAAAAGGTACAAAGCAGTACGCCCGCAGCATGAACGTTTGATTGGACTTTTGTCCCACTGGCTTCCTGGAGGAAGGGGCTCGTGCTTGGGGGCAGCGGGCCTCCCCCACCCCACAAACGCCGGGCTCATCATTTAACACGCTGCCAGGGCGTCCCCGCACTTGAGGGCACAGAGTGAAATTGCCGGTGTCTCAGGAGATGTGGGCGAGGCAGTTGCCCCTGGGGGCTCTGCAGCACAGGAACGAAAACTTTTGTGAGAAATGTGGCCTCTTTCATAGAAGTTAATCAACCTCTTTCGGCCTTGAGAGAAGACTGACCCACATGTCCACCACCTACAAGAAAGGAGGTCGTGAACATGTGAGACAGCCCCTCAGAGAAAATTAATGTGCTCTGACTTTTCTTTTAATGCCTTTCCTGGCTTTTTTTTTTTTTAGAAGCTAAACTATACTTGTGAGGAAATATTAAGATGTAGGTTCCTGCAGTCAAATGAGCATGTTCTCTGCTGATAGGAGAGCAGTACGAGGAAAAGTTAAATCAAAGATGGAGGGGGAAAAAAGGTGGGCTCTTTTGGGTTTATATATATATATATATATATATATATATATATATATATATACCAGCCCAGTAGTTTCTGAATGTGTTTTGTAGAATTTAACCCATAGAAAAATGGAGAAAGGCAAGCATTAGAATCCTCCTCAATGACTAAAAGTGACCTTGCTATCAGAATTGTCTCCAAAATGGTCAAATGTAGCTCTTAGTCAAGTGTAGAATGAACAAGTGTCAAAGATTTATTCAACTCATCAGGGAGGAAACCGGTAAGGTGGTAACACAGATTTATAGAGCATTTGAGTAACTGGGTATTTATAGGCATTTAGAAAAGAATATTAGCATAAATTTTCTTGAT
Organism: Potos flavus; assembly: GCA_028534135.1. Classification (NCBI taxonomy): domain Eukaryota; kingdom Metazoa; phylum Chordata; class Mammalia; order Carnivora; family Procyonidae; genus Potos; species Potos flavus. The sequence goes on along the minus strand of CM052897.1, from coordinate 114,493,436 downwards.
TGTATATAAAACTGATTAATATCCTAGAAAGTAAACCACACCTTTGGGGTTTCTTTTGAGCCAAGCGTGCATGTAGAAGTTAATCTGTACTATCAAATGAATCCGTATGTAGCAAAATCAGATGCAGGCGCATTCTCGAGAATTAAAATAATCACGGGGCAGAGCTGTCGAACAGTGTCCCGCCGTGACAACGAGGGACGTGGTATGCTACCCCGACCCATCTTTCCTCGTAAGCTTCAGGTCATTTTTTTTTTACCACCACACAACGGTCCAGGTTTTTTCCTCTCTACTTTTCAAAGAGCCTCGAGAATTTAAATACAACTTTCAGCTCCCTTCGTTAGAACAGAAGTGACCAAAACAGAGCCAGGCTCTTGCAAGAGGCTCTTGTGGACACCACTCGGTCCTCTGGCTCCTTAATTTCAAGCCATGGCAGCTCAGACTGATAAATGAGTACCCACCCCTCCCAGCTGCGCGAACAGCCATCCACACGCGCGAGCGCCAGATAGCTTATTTTTAGCCGTGTTTGAATCTGCGACTTCACTTGCCTTTGCACTTCTCAGTTAAAGAGGAGACACGCTTCCTGGCGTTTTGGATGCTGCCCACTCCAGTCCCTCCCTTCCAGTGTGTGACAGGAGGCTGTGCAACATGATTGGCATCAGTCTTAATTTCCTATTCTGTCGGAGAATTAGCATGCCAATAGATGCAAAATGACGTGGTCACTTGCAATGGTCTGCCCCAGTCTTTTTGTTGTTGTGGTTGTCCTTGCATCTGTAGTCTTTTGATTTTCTTGACAGAAGACGGAGTTAAGGCTGCTGTCAGTCATCTGTGGGACACTTGGCCTGTTCCCTTTTCAGAGGGTGCTTATCATATGGCAACAGTTTGGTGTTTGGGAATTTGTTACTGTGTCAATTCCACCTGCCTATTCCCAGGATTGGAGTTGAGCCTTAAAAGTCCTGACAGGCAACATTGTTTTCACCTCGGGGTATCTCTGCCCTCACAAAGGGTACTGTGAAATTCAAGCTAGCATCAGTTTTAGTTTATTTCTGTATTTTAAAGTAAACACGTGCCATATAAAGGAAGAATGGAGAGGAAGAAGAGTATGAGCGGAGCCATCAAACTGGGCTTCCCGGTGAAACGGGTCTGACACATGCAGCAAACTTTGGAACAGACTTGATGCTAATAGTAATCTGCATGCATAGAACAATTGGGCAATTTTGAATTCACCGGAGAACAGCTTCTTTTTCACTTCTATTTATCCAGGCCCTTTTTTCCAGCTCGATCAGCCAGTCAGTTCCGTGAACTCAACCCAAGTTGTCAGTGCGATCCCAGCCTACCACTCCTTTCTTGATCTCTGTTCTATAGCTAGAACTCCAGAATGGCTAATTAATAAGGTCAGCTTGTGATATAATTATGATAGCTTCAGATGGTACCTGGACCACTCAGCCTAAATGAACTCTTCGGAGGTTGAGCCGGTATTTTCCATCATTGTCATGGGCAATTAGTAGCCACTTACAATTGGTTACAGTTCATTTCTGCTAATGGTATTGGGATGAGAGCCTATCGACCACAGGACAGCCCACGTGCATTCTCAGAGTCCGGACGTCCAAATGGTAGGTTGGAAGCCGTTCCATTTTTCACGCCAGTTTGGAAAACTAGTTTTTGTGGGTTCCAATGCTTTATTTGTACTCGTGTTTATGAAAACGTGTCCCTATGGCAAATTAACTTGCTGGAGACCTAGCTGCCTGACTGAATTGAGTTGTGAGGCATTAATGTTCCACCAAGTACATAACAATGACAGGAACTGCGTGCTGTTTTAGAAATCTCAGAATCTGTGTTATTTTTCTACAATGCCATCATTTAGAAGAGTAGCTTTGGAAAGAAAAGTGTGTCGGAAGCAGCCCTGATTATTGAGGTCCCACTTACTCAGCTGCACGTTGTCCATTTATGGGCAAAGCCGCCGCATTGTTTTTTTGAAATCACCTTTTCTGCCTCTTCCTCATTCTTATTATAATGAACTTGGGAATGTTTAGTAGATCAGGTGACTTGAAATGGTTGACTGTTTTCCAAACTTCTAATACTGAAGTGGTCGACAATAAAGCTCCCATAGCAACCAGCCTTTTCCTGAAAACATTTTCTCTGGAAGGGACACAAAAAGCAAATGGAAGCAAGAGCCGTGCCTCTATGTTAAATACATTTGCTGATTTATTTTTAAAGGTTCAAAAAAAAAAGGGGGGGGGAGAGTGTTTCAAGCACTGTGGGAAAGGCCTGCCTGCAATGTCTGTCACTCGGTTTCTGAATCCTCACAAGGAAGACTATGTCCCTGGCAGAGAAACCTTAAACATCAGATAAACATGTGCAGGACTTCTTGGTAGAAACTCCTAGAGTGGGGGACGCTGGCGAGAATTCCGGCACAAAACCTTGAAGAACGCACTGCGCTTGTTTTAACTGAATATCATTTTGTCCATTAATTAATGTGTCCGATCTAATTCCCCAGAATGGCAAATAATGATGTGTGAAAACAGTATAATTACATTTTGATATTTTGGGTAGAGTAATAACGGGATTCGATTTGCTTTTGATCTTGGAAGTTATTTATTACTCCTATCAGTCATTCATCCTTTCTAACCATATCTGCGTCCGGTTTTTTGTTGCTGTTTTGAATACTGCACCGTTGTCGGCGCTGGCCCTGAGACGTTGCCCTGTGATGCTCGGTGCAGGGGATTTACAAAATGGAGTTCCTTCCTGTGCTCGTGAGCAAAAGACTTGTGGGACTCTCTCCCCTGAGGAAACGGTGAGCGTGCGTGCACACAGGTGCACTCACACATGCCGACTTAGGCGCCAGAGTCTGTGACTTAATTAAAAGGAGAATCCTTGCTACGTTTTTGTTCTTTTTTTTTTTTTTTGGAAGCAGCAAACTAGTTGTCTGCTGCCTAATTCCAGAACATGTCATTTGGATGAACTGTCGAGGGCCATCAGAGCGGCCGTCTGGGATTTCGTGTGCTCTCCCCCGGGCTGGCTTATTTTCTCCATCCATTCGAGCTGGTTTACCTGGAGCTGGGATGCAGCCCAGGGATGTTTTAATCTATGACCCGCAGAGAGTCGGGGCAGCTGAGATTCACCAGAGGCGTGTAAACCTCCATGTCTCTCGCTCACATTTTAACTGTGACAAGGAGTTGTCACTCGGAAACAGCCTCTCAGCTTGGGAAAAGGCCTTATTGCCTTTCAACTGGAAAAAGGTGGTGGTGGAATTTTTGTCTGGAGACCAGAAGAAAAAAGAGTGACCGAGGCAGACATGTGATCCTCCCCTGTTGGAGAAGCCAGGCTCCAGCATTCATCATGATGACAGGAGACATTGAGATGAAATTCTTACAAAATATGAGACCAGCACTTAGGACAAAAGGGATGAAACCCTTTGTGAAACTCGTCTGTGATAGAAGATCCACTTATTTTTAGCGGATTTTTGGAGTAAAACTATTTAAAAAAAAAAAAAGTCCCTGGTGTTCACAATTTAACATTTTGCCGTATTTACTCTATATTATCACACAGAGTGCTTGGGCATCTGTGTCACATTCCTAGGTATTAATAACCCCTTTTATCTCCTTCTGCCTTTGTGCTGACATCAAATCTGATTTTGCAAAGACAAGTAAGTAGCCTCACATTGACCTGCATTTATTCGAAAGGCATTATGAGCCCAGTGCAGAGAAGATGCATTTAACTCTAGCTCCAAACAACTAAGACTTAAATAATGCATTTTCAGCGAGGTAATCTGTTAGAACAGCTCTCTAGAGAAGTGTTATGAATGGATTCTGCATTTAAAAATCTCCATTTTGTTCTTCCCTCCTTCTAATTACTTCTTTCTTTGTCTTACCTCTCATTTGCATTACTTAATCGTAAGAGAGGGAGTCTAGTTGGTTGTTTTCCCCTTTACAGATCCTTACACTTAGTAGTGGTAAGTGTAATGTTGACTTAAGCTCATTTCCGTTGAAGGGGAGCTGCATTGCCAAGGAAAAGATGCTTGCTAATCGCTACATCTAATTACAAAGAAGAGTAAATCACTAAAAACAAATTAAGTATCTTAAATAAAATGGAAAATGAAAGCAGTTAACAATCAAAGAGGGAAAATGCTGCTGCCTCTCCAGTCTGTTTCTTGCGCTAATTGAAGGCAGCCTAGGTTTGGAGGGCTGGCCAGAGTGGGGTTTTGGCAAAGCTTTTCTCCGTGGAACCCCTCTTGAGATAATTTGACCAAAATGATTTAAAACCAAAAAAAAAAAAAAAAAAAAAATCAGGGCACCTGGGTGGCTCAATCGGTTATGCGTCGGACTCGATTTTGGCTCAAGTCATGATCTCAGGGTCATGATGCAGGGGTCTGTGCTCAGCACTCAGCGAGGAGTCTGCTTGAGATTCGCTCTCCTTCTGCCCCTCCTCTTGCTGGCACTCATGCTCTCTCTCTCTCTCAAAATAAATACAATCTTCAAAAAAAAAAAAAAAGTCTTAGATCCTAGCAATCACCTGTGGGAAACCACAGGTAACTTTTCCTGTTGGGCACTGTGGACCTACACACACTTCTTAGCTCAGGATGATGGAGGTGACTTTGAAATCACGGCAGCCCTGATTTAAATAAACTGGAAACTAATGAGAATTTTATACTTGACCTTAATCTGAAGAGGTCTGAAATAAGCTTATTACTAACCAAATCCTCCTCCTCCTTCTTGCATTTCTTTAGCACTAGTTCCTTATGCTTTCAAATGCATGCCAATCTGCTAGATGTTAAAGCCAACAAGGAAATGAAGTTTTTAAATCACTGGTTCAAAAAAATGTGGTCCGAGGAATACTATTGTCCCTCACAGAATTCTCCTGACCGCGTTTTATCTTGACAGTTTCCATATTCTTCTATCTTTGCACAATTTAGCGATTTATAACATTTCCCATTAGTATCCCAACAACAGTTGGGCTGACCTTCCCATTCTTTTTTGTGGTCTGTGGGTATTGTAATAAAAATCTAGAGAGCAAAGATAGAATTATTTCATTGAACTGTCCATATAAGAAACTTACCTTTAAAAATGCTTCTACCTTTTCCCTTTGGCTGTGTATCCATAAAGTCATTCCATTTGCTTTTCAAAGCCCTTTGCCTACTCTTGATCTATGTGAAGAAAGATCAGAAAGATTTTAAAGTAAATTTATGAAGAGGGGAGTTTGGAGTAAGAGAGGTGGATGGGAGATGGAAATCTGGCCTGAGAAGATTAAAATATGCAATAAAATGACCTGCTTGGTTCTATTCCTTGACCTAAAAACGCTTGCCTCCCACTCTAATAGGCTTTTACTCGACCCCAAACTCTGGAACCAGGAGATCTGAAGGAGTGCAGTGCTCCCATTCAGTAGCTGGGTCTCCAGCCACCTTTACTCTCTGTCTGGGACGTTCTGCCTTAGTTCTGGAATCCAAATCTTGGCATCGGTTCCTCGTGACCAGCGCCGGCATGCAACATGACCGGTTCATCCATTCCGATCTCTGGGATCCTGCTGGGTATGTGGGTTTCTCTGGGGTTTTCTAATGTTAGGCTAAGCCGCGGCAGGTCTCTCTCACCAGCTGATACGCTCTGCCGTTATGGTCCCCTGTAATCGGGGCTTTCCCACATTGGCCCGAGGTCGGACTCTTCTCCAGGCTCTGGCCTTCTGGAATACGACCCATCTTGCCCCCAGCCATATACAGTTCTGACATAAGTCCCGTGAAGCTGGGTGCTGCACTCCTGTGACTAGGCATCGGTTGTTGACGTCTGACCAGCAGGGACCACTCATCAGGGGTGATGAGGCCTTGCCAGTAAGTGGCATGTTGTCCCCAGACGCCAACCAGAAAAGCAAATGCAGGATTATTCGGCAAAGAAAGCCAGAGAGTGAGTAAAGGTTTAGAGTTTTGTCTTTTTGAACCGTGAGCTGGTTTTTTGTTACCCACGTGTTGTACTGAGTAGACCAAGCAGGCCTGGGTTAAAGAAGCTGAATAGAGTTCTTCACCGTGGACAGAGACAGGCCCTCAGGAGCCATTGCCTTTTCTTTCTGTGAAGGGTCAGCGTCCCGTGTGCCCTTGGCTCTGCTTCAGCCCAGAGCAGAAGACTCAGGTGTTTCAGCCTCAGCAGGTGGAAGGGGCCCCATCGGCCCCCCGGGGCGGCAGAACCTGGATGTCCACTGAGACCCCAGTGTGCTGGAGAGAGGGGAAGGTGCTGGCCTCAGAAAAGGAGGACTCGGCGGGGAGGAGAGAAGGAAAAAAAAAGCAAGAGGAGGGAAAAGAGATGGTAGCCCCGGAAATCTTGTCTGCCCCAGGAGAGAGGAAGCAGTTCCCGTGGGCTCTCTCTCATTTTTTTAAAAATCTAAGAAGGAATCTATGATATGTACAAATATGTATCATGAGTATATTATTTTCTCTGCAATAGTAATTAAGACCCCAGGTCGTGGTCTCTCTGATCTTTCAATCCATGATGGGCCTCCGGGTCCTTCCTCAGCGTGGCTAGTCTCGGCGCTGACCGGCAGCCGTGCGCACCGAGGCTGGACTCCGCCTGTGGCGAGAACCCCAGCCGGGCAGCTGGCCAGGGCTGAGAGTGGACAGGCTCCCCGCACACGCGCCGGGCCTCCCCTCAGCTGGAGTGCCGTGCAGGAAGAGAATATGTGACACTGGGTTTGGCTTAACATGCAGATAACAGACCGAAATACAAACAGGGTCACACTGTCCAAAACGCAGGCATGCCTTCAGATGGAAATTTGGCCAGAGAACTAGGACCATCCTCCTGGGGCAGCGTGACAGCCCTTTCCCACTAGCCAGCGCATCTTTCAGGACCCGCAGGAGTACGCGAGCCTGTCGGAAGGAACTATTAGAGAAGCCAGGGGAGATGTGACATGGACTTTAGGAGGAAATGAATGTACTCTCAGAATACCTCACCTTTTTAATAGTGGCATGTAGCGTGGGCTGTTGTGCTCCTCAGTAAAAATGATTAATAGCCCCCATCCATCACATAGTGTGGTGCATCTGAGTAGCAGAGCGCCTATAAAATAAACTTGGCAATAAGTCACAAAAACATTCGTATTTTTTAATAACATTTTTGAAGGAGAAAAATCTGTTTTTCAATAAATTCTGGCATGGCTTCCTTCCAGATTTTATTTCTCATTTAAAATTATCTTGGGGTCGATTTTTTTTTTTTTTTTTCTCTTCATCGGCATTTTACTAGGTGTCTGTCTAAGACAAACATTTCAGAGACGGATTAAAAAAATGACTAGTGCCTGCACGTGGACTTCCAGGTTTCCTTCTCTTTCTGCTTTTCGCTGGTAGTGATGGGATTAACACCGTGTAGTTAGCTAAATTTGATGGAAATTTTATAGTCACTGTGACTCATGATCACGTAAAATTATTTCTCAGCTCAACACATTCCTATATTATTACCTCTCTAGATTTGACCTTTCTTCATGGAATAACTCATTTCTGCTCACTGCTGTGTAAATTACGGTCTTTATTATACAGTGGTAGGTCGATACCATTTTTAATGATAGAATTCTGAATGTAGCATGTATTATATAACTATCCTGATGATCGGAAACACAATTTATATTTGTCATGCATAATCACCCAGGGCCAACAAGGTGGAGCTCTGGGATATCAGCTGAGGGTGAGGCTAATTGTGGAAATGCCTCTATCCCCCTTTGCATTCCTAGAAAGTGAGCACATTCTTCACAAGTGACACGGGGCCGCCTTTGTACCGGGCCGGGTTGGCATTCCTAATAAATACAGGTGGATTATATTGTCTAGGAAGTGGAAAAGGAATTTTGGAAATCCATGAGATTCATTCGTGTACCTGAAAGGAAAAATATGACACCCCATCTACTATTCTTCACCCCCCCAGCTAGCAGGTGAACATTAAATCTAAGTCCATGAGTATAATCACGTACATGTTCCTGTCTAGAGAGAGGTCCCATAGCATTTTTGTAGTGTGAGACTTTTCAAAGCAGAGAAGTGGCTAGCAATCACGTATGTTCAAACCCAGTGAACGGATAGCTCAGGAGAGGCAGGAAAAGCTACCTCTCCTTCTGAGTTTGTAGTACTGAGAGGTCTTGTATACCAGCTGTCTGGTCTTCTTCTCGTCTATGAAATGAAAAATTTAATGCAGTGACACAAAATCCACATGAAAATGCAGATGACCAAATGTCAAAACAGCAGGCCAGGAAGAACTTTTTCCACTAAGTACCTTTGGTGCCATCTAGCTTTTGAGACTTGATGGTTGTTTCTGAATCTTGGGACATTGTGATGAATTACATTTGGAGGGGGAGAGAGGGGGAGAGGCTTAAGTGATGGCCCAGGGTTTCTTGAATACTCGAGTGAGTGAAGGTCCTGGTTGAGCAGGGAGCGTTATTCCCTGGGAGGGAGCCAAGGTTGGAAGAAAATGACCAGGAGTGCTGAGTGTTAGGGATGTGGAGTGAGCTGCAATACGTGGAGACACCCCAACAGACTTGTCCAATGGGGAATTGGGTGCACAGGTCTGGACTACATGAGACAGGCCAGGGTGGAGATACAAGTCGTGCCTGTGTATAGACAGGAGTGATTTCAAGTCATGAGTGTGAGTGAGAGCACTTAACTCCCCAGGTAGTAGAGGAGGATGAGCCTGCCTTGGAGACAGAGGAGGAGCGGCCCAATAAGGGAGAGTCCCAGGACGCTGTATGTCCTAGAACCCAAGGCAGGAGGGCATTTCAAGGTCAGAGAAATTGACAACCTAGACCATAAGACACCCAGCTTTCTCTGTTAACTCGGGCACAGTCTAGGTTTCTTTGTAAAAAATCAGCTGTGCTTTCTCAGCAGCAAGGATTTGCCCTTTCTGACTGGCTGACTGGTATATTTTCACCTCTCTGACACAACAGAAAAACTTCCAACCTCTACCCACCCAGCATTGTCTCTCCCTTGCCTGGAATAATTCTGCTTTAATATCATCCTGTGGGAAATGTATCTAGTTTATTGCTCCATTCTTTCTCTCTTATATGGGATCATAATGATCTTTCCTTTTGTTGACAATTTGGATAATGACGGGAAAATATCATTATTGCTGACATATCCTGGTTTAAAGTTGTTTCCTGGGAGAACACATCGAACTCCCATAATAAAGTTATAGTCCAGATTTAATAAATGTATTTTTTAAAGTGTATTTTCTTCCACATCGAAGCAGTGGGGCCCTTTATTGAACTAATGATAATGGCAGAGCTCTTGATCAAGCTACTGTGGTAGAACGAGAATGTCTCTTCTTCTTCTTTACTACACTGAAGTTTCAGAGTTGCAAAGTTTGACGCTCACCCTTAGTCAGACTACAGCCCAGTGAATCCATTGCATAAGCAGAAATAAATTCACAAAAATAGCAATTGTTGTTTACTTAAGCTTTTCAGTCCATGATAAAAATAGACCTTCAATAGATTGCAAGATACTTTCCCAAATACGCCAGTTTTAAAATCATCGATTGAAAGAAAAAGGCATTAACTGGTTATTTTGGGAGGGTGTGAGGTAAGAAAAAAATTAAAATATCTAAGCAACTCTCAGGTCACAAAGTAACTTTACTTTCCCTGTGTAAACAGTTTCGGCCCTAGCTGAATATGGAACAAATGTAGGTGGTATCGATTCTTTTGGAAGTTAAACTCTGTCTTACCGAGGCTTCATTATACTGAGGAGTTTTCAGATTTTAAAATACATGGGCTTCTCTTCCAGCATCGGAAGCAGATGGTGGCCTTTAACGTTGGTGAGGATGTGCTGTTTGTCCCTGAAACTCTGGGCCCAACTATCCTCCGGATGCCAAATTCAGCCATGCTTGTGGCTTTAAACATCACTCATAGTACAGTGACTTCCAAATCTTTATCTCCAGCCCTACTTTCTTTTCTTGAATTCCAATAATTTTCTGTTGGAAATCTCCATATGTTCCATAGGCAGCCACATTCCACATAAAACGGGATTCCTAATTCCCCTTCTGATTTGTCCACAGAAGCCTTAAAAAAGTCACCCAAACAGTACATTAGAATCCTGCTTAGCGCCTTCTCTCTCCCTCCACCACAGCTCACAGAACTGTCAATCCTGTGTTTTCTTACTAAATGCATTTTTGAAACTGAGTCCCCTTCTCTTCATCATGCAAGAACAGACCCTCACCCCCTTGCAAAATCACTCTCTTCGGCCACCCTCCCTGCCTCAATACCGAAGTCACAGATTTTTCTAGAACCCAGCCATGTCATTCCCTATTTGAATTTCTCTAGCGCCTCCCCTAGCCCAGTGGCTGAAGTTTGAACTGCTTAGCATTTCCAGAGGCACCTCACCATGTGGCTCCAGCTTGCTTTTTTCCAACTTTTTAGTTAGCAACTTGTATACACGTGTCACCCAGCCGCACAAGACCACTTACTGGTATTTGAACAAATGTCTGCCTTCTCACAGCCAGCCCCACAGCGTGCTTCCATCTTTGAGTTATTCATCATTTAAGATTCAGCTCAGACGTACTGTTTCTGTGATGGCTTCCTGTACATTCAGGGCTACATTTTTTCCTTTTATCTATTTACATTGTAAATATATAGCAGGGTACATTTTTTATACATTTTAACATTTTACAAGAGACAATACAGCCTAGTGCTTTTTCTTAAAGGTACAGGATTTTAAACTACCTAAACCTGAGCTTGAAACCCTATTTCACCAGGACCAATGACACTCAAGTTATTTGACCTCCCTGAACCTCATTTTTCTCATCTGTAAAATGGGGATCACAGGATGTATCTTTCTCTTAGGGTCTTCATAATGACCTCTACAAACTTCATAAAGCACTCAACACATGAAATTAAACCCTGTACCTGGTACATACTTATTTGTATGGTCATTCTCTTCAAGATTGTAGGTTCCAGTAACTGGTCCTTAGTAAAGGCCCAATAAATATCCAATAAGTAGATAACCAGTGGGTGAATTCACACAGGCATGTAGTTTGGCAGTCCCGGAGATCGAGATAAAAACTATTGGAAGATACATTGTTATGAAGATCAGAAGGATAAATTATTGGGCATTTTTAAATTAGATGAGCAAAATTGAATAACTCCTGAGTTTATCCTTTCCTGAAATGTGAGAAATCCGGGTAGTGCTGTTTATGGTGGGTCTTTCTGTTTTCATTCAGCAAAGCACAAGAAAGTACTTAGACAAAGAAATAAGGATCGACACCTGGATTTTGTTCTTAACCTTTTATCTCCAACACTAATATGATTGTCACTGGTGTTGACTGCTTTTCACATCATACCATGATTAATGTACCCTAAGTTACATCATCGAATGCAATTCCATGCATTTGGAGAAAAGGAGTTTTTAAAATCTTATTCTCGTATTTCTGAGTTGCTTGCATTTTGTCATGTGCTATAAACTATTACAATTTTCTTTCAAATGATCACGTTTTGTAACCTTCATATAAAAAAAAACTGGGCTTCAGTTTTCAGGAAACACATACAAAATGTTCTGGTGAGATTGACTTTGTGAACCTAATGTATTTAGCAGGAATAGTGAGAGATAAGAAATACTCTTGAGGGAAAAAAAAAACGAAATATCCTTGAACTAAGAAAAAAGTCCACTAAATGCACTAAGAAGAAAAAAATCATCAGACACAGGTTATAGTTCATTTTCTCCTAATGCCGCGTAGGGCTGGCGGGTGTGGGAGTCATCGGGGGAAACCGCGGGACGTCAGAGTCTTCGGGTCCTTGTGTGCAGTTGGTGTGTAGCCTGGCCCTGTGACATGGGACAGGCACTGGTGACCTGCTGAGGAATGGGGAACACGGGACCTCAGGACAGACTGCCACTTAGAGCTGTGGGATGACCTTCTCTGTTGATCCACAAAGACTGAAAAATCTGGTCTCCTAAGAAGCAGCAGGGCCTAGGATCTTCTTTCCAATCCTCTAATTTCCTGATTGGCAAAATTAAAACAGTGATCCAGAGACCCATCCAGTTGGGTTGGTGTGATGGGGAAGTATCTTTCTGCAATCCAGATGGACCAAGACATCACCTTTTCACTGGGCGAAAAATTAAAAGTCGTCTTTTTTATGGTCTACGTGAGTGATGGGGCCGGAGGTTCTGGAGCCAGACTCTCTGGGTTGGTCTCTGGCTCTGCAGCTCTCTAGCTGTGACCTCGAATCAGCTGGTTTGCTTCTTGAGGTCCTGTTGCCTCATCAGTGGAGGGGATAACGAAGTCCCTTCTCCCAGGGGATGCCGTGGGGATGGTGTGCGGGTAAATCTGCGTAGTCGCTGGTGCAGAGAACGAGTGAGCCGCTGCTGCGATGGGTTGGCCATGACTTCATTTATTTCCAAAACACCGGTGACCCCTGACTACCTCTTCAGCCCCTGGCCGTCTCTGGCATCCAGCTGTTGTTTTTCAGCTATCCCGCTGCAGGTCAACTCTTAGTTTCTTTCGGGGTGCCGGATGCCTCTCTGAGTCCATAACCTCACTGATTTTCTCTCCTTGCCCCTGTTCCCTGTGTCAGGACTCCCTCCCCCGCTCATACCGTTCCTCACACTGGCCGCGCGGTGCTTCTCCAAGCGCCCCGTGCCCCCTCCGCCCCGGGGCCTGGTGCCTGCTCTTCCCCAGTGTCCACCCAGGCCGGAGCCCCCCACTCGTGACAGTATTGCACCCCGGTTATGCGCAAGCTCCTACCTCTAAGATTTCTTCATAGCTCTTACTATTACCTGACTAGTATGTTATTCACTTACCGAAAGTCTCTGAACACAAATCAGAACAAAGCGCGTGCAAGCAGTACGTCATCTGTTTTCATGGAACATGGTGACTGGTACCAGGGCTTTCCATTTCAGAGAACCCACCTAAGGTCTTTGTCAATCCCATGTATGCACCACGGATCACATACGCCCTGAACGTTTGAGGAAGGTACTGCTATCAGCCCCTTTAAAGACAGACTGAAGCAAAAAAAAAAAAAAAAAAAGACATTTAAATTTAAAACCATCTTGAGACTTGTAATATTAATCCTAGAACATAAGCTGAACCTTCGTTTCCATACAACTTTTGTAATGAGGACGAGGACCCAGCATCCACAGGACGTTTGAAGGAGATGTGTGAAGCAGGAGTGAGAAAATTAATATATAGATTAAACAGTGACTGCTGTGTGGAGCCAAACAGTCATTGCTGGTGTTTTTGTCCGTCTTGCTGGACGGTGCTAATCGCTGAGCGGGGAGCCAGGATTTGTAGTTACGGTGACCGTGAACGGGGCACTGGCCCTCGGGGGTTGGGAGGGCTGGCGTGCAGGCTTCGTCTCTCACATCCAGGCTTGCTCTCACCTCCCTTCCGAAAGGTCGTTCTGGAACCCCATCTGCTTGAATATCTTCCAAACACAGGAGAACCGGGCTGCTTTCCTTTCCCTGCCCCATTTCCTCTGCTAATTCTGGTGCATTCCGGAGGGAGTAAAGCCCTTCCAGATGTCCCACTTGAAACAGGCTTATGCTTGTTGGAAGCTAAGACTTACATCGTTTCCATTAGTGACCCGCTCCGCTCCGCCAACCAGCTTCCCCTGTGGCTCCGGGCTGTGGAGCCACCTGTCGTGTCCGGCGGCCATGGCGTCACCAGCGCAGAGGCCTGTGTGGCCTGGTGGATGCTGCAGTGGGGGGTGGGTTTGGGAGGAGGGGTTCTTGCACACCTGAGGCTGCACCCCTGCTCTAGAAAGGCGGCTCTGGCAGGTGCAAGCAAAACTGGCACGCGGGCCCATTTTCCCGGATTTGTCCGGTGCTCTGCCTGGACCAGGGATCTGTTCTTAATGCAGAATGTGAATGTGGGTGGCTAATTCAATGACCTCATCTAAGCGGGATTTGACCCCTGGTCCACCAGCCTGCGACCTTTGTTGTTGAAAACAGTCTTTTCCCTTGATCCGTGTTGCACACTGACAGGAAGTATCCCAGGTCCTCGCACGCCTCGTACGGTAAGTCCCCTGGATTTGGGCGCTCGGGTAGCCGGGCTGTCAGAGGGCGGCGGGCATCTCAACGCATCCGGGGCACGGCTGCTTTTAGTTTGCGTCTCTGCCTACTACGGTCTCAAGCACCTGGTAAATAACTGCCAGGATTTGATCCATACTGACTGATCTTACTGATTGAACACCAGGCTGTGTTTTCACCAAATGTGCATTTCTAGAAGTGAAACCATCTCGGCTCCTTTGCCGAGTCCTCTTTCAAAGGCTTCCAGTCCACCGTGAGATCTCAGATCTCACACCGTGATCCTGTCCGCATTCCCGTTTTCAAGAGAAGCAAGCAAGTCAGCCTCCAGCCAGTTTCGCCCCTTCCTGCCCCGCCGCCGCCTCTAGTTCCTCCCCTGCCCATTCAGGCATCCAGAGCTGGGGGACAGAATGACTCTCCTCCACATGTGGCTCATCACCGCCATCCGGCCGTGCACCTCTCCCCACGTGCAGCCCCTGTCCCCCTTCCCATGCCCTTCAGAGGTCACTGCCGTCATGCAATTGATGCTGCCTTGGATGCATCTGTGACCTTGGAAAATACATACTTGCACGGATGAATTGTATGATCTACAAAGGCGATATTATAGATTCTGTTTCCTTTTTTTTTTTTCCCTTCCAGTCAGCTCTGGTTTCAGAGCTGCTTGTGCTGCTGGTGTGCATCTTATTCCTTCCTTGTGGCTCCCGCGTGGCGTGCCATCCCAGAAATCTGCTGCGTTTTATCCGTTGGCTACTAGAGTGACGTCATCATCGCCGCCTCCGGAATGATGCTGGGATGCACCGTCATGTCCTCCTGTGGCTTTGTGGGAGAGCCGGTGTGGGGTGTGCTCTCGGGATCGTGGGGCACGAGCACACTGCATCTCCCCAAACGCAGAGGACTGCTCTCCGGAGCGGCGGACGCAGCCCGGCCTCCCTCCGCCGTGAAGGAGCCTGGTGCCTCCCCGCGCTGCCGCGTGACTCTGTTCGACTTTCCAGTTCAACTCTGATGCTGGCTGCATCCTGGTCATTTAAATTGGCATTTCTCGGAGTACTAGCGAGCTCGGACTTCTCTTTTTATACTTCTTCGCCATTGGCACTTTTCCTTTTCTGAATTCTGTTCGTATTTTATGCAAATTTTTTATTGTTTTTTTTTTTCTTGCAGATCTCCAAAGGATATTAATCCTTTGTCCGTTTTTAGAGATGGCAGGTGTCTCCTGTCAATTTCGTCTGGTGTCTTTTATTGCAAGCAGATTCATCAATGTATTCCATGCTTAAGGAATCCTCCTTCATCCCTAGTTATCGAGAATTCTTTCCATTAGCTGTTTCTGTTGGGTTCGTGGTTGTACTTCACATCTAGACCTTTATGGCATACCGAGGGGAGCTTTGGGGGATTTGTTCTGTTTGGTGGAGAGGTAGCGATCCAACATTTCTCTATAGAAAGCTCGTTTTTACAGCACCAGCTCCTGAATAGCCCATCTCTTTCCCCCTAATTGGTGTTGCTCAGTCAGAGGACAAATTGCCGCATACACAGGGATCTGTGGCAGGACCCTGATTCCATTTCTCCAACAGCAGACACACCTGGGCTTCCGAGGTACGAGGAACGCCTGGGCCCTCACACACCTAGTGTATGGACTCGAGGAGTTTCTATCTAGAACTTCAAAGCTGAACGTGCCTATAAATATCACCTACTTCGCGCTCTCATTTTTTCATGAAGAGTCTGAAATTTAGTGAGATCCAAGTCACCTGCGGGCATGTGGCAGACGCAGGGGTGTGCCCCAGGTGTGCTGGAGAGCCACCTGTGTTCTCTGAATGACCCACGGCTGCCTCCCTCTTCAGGGGAGAAGCAGGTTGGTTTTCGGCTTCACTTTCTACTTTGGCCTGTGTTATGGATTTCTAGTCAGTGATCAAATTTTTTGCTCTTTAGGTGTGATTATTTTTCATAACTATTGGGCGCACATGTTTTGTATTTTCTGATCTGTCCTTTTTTCCCCCTCTCCCTTCCTCCCTTCTTCCCTACATCCCTATCTTCCTTCCTTCCTTCATCCCTACCTTCCTTCCTTCCTTCCTTCTTTCCTTCTTTTCTCCCTCCCTTCATCCCTACCTCCCCACCTTCCTCCTTTCTTCCTCACTCCCTTCCTCCCTTTTTCCCTCCCTCCCTTCCTCCCTTTTTCCCTCCCTCCCTCCCTCCCTCCCTTCCTTCCTTCCTTCCTTCCTTCC
>CM052897.1:114418697-114476772 GCA_028534135.1 Potos flavus | reverse complement strand
TAAATTGGAGACCGTTCTTGGTTTCTGGATTGCAGAGGATTGTAAATGCTTGTCTGGCTGATGTGAAAGCATTCTCTCTCTCACTAAGCAACTTGCCCTTATGTCATAGAGGTTATAGATGAAAAATGATTGAAATCGTATGAATGACTCTTCGTCTGCTGCGTCTGTTTCTGGTGGATACATTGAAACTCGGTGTGTTTCCATGAGCAGTTTGAGAACAAATCAATACCTCAGACAGTAATACGTTTTAGAAAGAGACTTCTCCCTTGAAGCGGAAGTTGCGTCTGACAAATTTGGTTGACTTACAATAATCAAATATTTGGGGTAGAAGAGGCCAATTCTCTGACAAAAGTCCATACAACCTGTGTAATAGACCTGGTTTTCGTACAACAAACACATGAAATGTTTTGGGGATACCCCAGGGTAGCCTTTTTTTAAAAGATCTATTTACTTGTTTATTTCTTATGTTATTTTTGGTTTTCAAGAGCATTTTCCATATTTGCACCTTCAAATATACGTGAAATATGGCAGAATTTTGGCCATGTCTGGATCAGATTCTGAACTGACACTCTTCTGTATACCATGTTTTTATTGGACGTTGACGCCTCTTCAAGAAAGTCTTGATTTCTAGGCTCCTCCGTGTTGTGGTTCATCTCAGCCACGGGGTCGTAAGCCTTTTAGTTTCTTCAAGCTCTGACCCGGGAAGTGGTGAGCATTCTCCAGAGATCTGTAACTAGGGGCACGTACAAAACTCGAGGTTATGGGTTATTCGATTTTAGAAAGAGAATCGGCAACTACAGAAGTTGAAGAAAGGTGAGGGCAGATTGATGTTTCTAATGAAGTGTGTGTGTATTACACACGCACACATGTGTATTCCTAACTCTGATTTTATACATACACATGTTTAATGGGAAGGGCTAGAGCTGTTGGTTGAGCTACTACTGGTTCATCAGTTTTCCAACTGGTAATGAAGTGTAGGATTCAAACTGGTCTGTACGTATGGTTTTTTATTGTTGTTATTGTTGTTGCTGCTTTATACATTTTTAATAACGAAGAAGGAGACGTGTTGGATTGCCAGAGAAACGCCGTTATGTTTATTTAAGGAGAAGGCATTCATGTGGCAATAAACTGGACAACAGGACTTATTTAGGGGAAAGCACTGGTAATAATCAGTTCTAACATAGGCATCTGGGAGGCAAGAGGAGTTCGGTCAACAAAAATGATTTACAGACGAAAGATCTGGCAAGTGCAATGAAATCATGATGGAGGGTAGTTTTGGAAACTGAGACTTAATAAGAAAAAGCACTGCATTTTCACACATATAGCCCATACCTGAAGCTAAGGCCCCGACTTCAAAAACACCTTATTGTCTTACTACAAGCATTTGGAAAGCCAGTGAACAGGGAAATACAATTTTCAATTGCTCAGTGAATCAATATCTTCTTATTTTAAAATATAGATGGCATTACCTTGCATTCTAACCTCGAGACCTTGGTGATTCTTGTCAAGGTAATATGAGGGCATCGTTTCTTGGGAAATGTTTCCAAAAGGAGAAATCAACATTCTTTTCCACTCACTGTTAAGATGGCCTTTTTAGGTGTTTTAAATTCATTGAGAATACCATCATCAGCATCATCATTACCGTTAATATAATTATCATCACCACTAGATGGTGCATGGGGAATTGGGGGCACTGAATATTCTAGGATTCATTCTCCCGCACGCTATCACTAATTGGCTGGTAAGGGAATATAGCAATGTATCCGAAGGTGGAAGAAGGGGGATGATAACATTCGATGGACTTTTCTCATTAATTAAAATGATGCTAAAGACAGAGTGGTGGGGATAGCAGTGGCAGGAGAGGTGGCCTTCCGTATGGGCACCCATGCATACGTACCGCATACCCAGGTATGGAGATGGCGTTGATGTGGCCTAAATGCCCTGTAGCAGAAGCAGGTATTCCTTAGATCGGAGTTGGGAAGGGTCTCCACTGCTGGGAGGGCTGGATTCTTGAGACTCCTTATGAAACACTGCAGTCTGTCTTGACCTAGGTCTCCGTGTGCAGAATTGCCCGAGTTAGGGTTCTGTCTTGGCTCTACCCCCCACCCCCCTTCCCATGCTGCCAGGAACATAAGAAACAAAATCACGGTTCTGGACTTGTCAGGTGTCATTTTCCAGGACCATCACTTGTTGATTTCTTCTTTCTTCTGGTGATTTGAATAGACTTGAGGGAGTTTCTGCTGTCAAAAAATGTGCTGGCTTCTGGCTTCGTGGGTAACATCTATGTCTGGCTTCTTCTAGACTAAAAATATAAGTGGAAGGAATTATAGATGGTTCAATTAAAGTAGTAATTGGGCAAAAACAGCTCATAACAAATCCAATTCCAGGAAATGCTTCTACGCTTTGATTATTATGTTCCTCCCTATTTCTCCTGCTTAATTTTTTTTAATGTGATATAATAGCTCAATTAAGGATTCTCTGTGTCTCATTTGTCTTTCTGGTCCTGGTGCCTAGCAAAGGGCCTGGTGCACAGAACATACTGAGAGTAAAAATGATAAGTCAAAGGAGAGTGAGTGATGATCAGAAAGACCTCTAAAAAGGTTTTGAACCCAAAATTAATAATTTCTTAATATCCACAGCATTAGAGCCCAATAGCATTTATGTAAAATACCAGGATAAAACAGATGGGAAGGGGTGTTAATGAGAAAAACTGACAGTGTCCGTAGATATATAGCATGTTGAAGAAAACTTGACCATTTTACATGTTATGTGAAACCTTTGGAGAACACCAAATTTGGATTCATCGTAAGTCACTGGTGGCTATTTAAAACAGCTAACAATGTCGCTTAGCTCTACTCTCCTAACGTCATAATCAAAGGAGGACTTGAGGTTAAAACACATGGGTGGAATTTCAGTGCAATCAAACACTGCTCTCTAGGTGGTGGTGGTAGATTTTGAAGAAAAAAGGTTCTTATCAAGTGATTGTCTAGTTGTAATGCGCTGGCAAAGGCCCTTTAATTCTTTGGTGGAAATTTAAATATATCCTAACATCTTAGACCTCACAAAAATGTTTATACTCTGGAGAGAATATTGCCTTGTCTAAACACCCACAGCAGAAGGTGCAACAATCTTGGTAAGAAGCATATAATTATAAGCTCTGATCCACCAAAACCTACAACCAACACCTCACAATTATTTGTTTTTGTAAGGTCATCAGTTCAATGGGTAAATAACTTTGTGTATTTCTGTCTGTTTCGTATCACCATTGAGTTCCCAACATGCAGTGCATAGTGTCTGGCACATATTAGGAGCTTAATCAACATTTTTGAATGGGTGAATCCAGATTACACACCTAGAGAATAAAACTGGCCCCCCATAAATGTGCGGAGATCTGCATATTGCAAATGATCCAGTATGCCGATTAACCACTCCAGTATCTGGAGGTCAGTGAGTTAGAAACAGGGAGATGTGTATGCACACAAAAATTTTTTTTTCAGCTTCATTTTGATTGGTAACATTAATTCAGGTAGAGTCATAAGCCACACACTCACAGACTTTCAGTGGTTAAAAGGATGTTTTTATATCCTTTTATATCCAGTCCAGAAGCTGCATAGAGACTGAGACCACAGGCGTTTAACAAATTTTCATCGGCTTGTTGAAAAGGGGAAGGGAAGAACCCATTGGGTCATTAGGAATCCTTGCCCTTTCTCGTCTGGAAAAGAAAGGGCTTGCTTGTAGTAGGAGGGAGTTGCGTCTGTGAGTCATAGGGACCCATTATCCATATCTGCTGAAGGGCTGTCAGATATGAAGTAAATTTAGAGACCTGCTTGTCCCTCTAGCTATTCATCACTGTTGATTGGCTCCAGTGGCAGGCAGCGGTATTTTTAGAGAAGCAAATGATATGGAATTTCTTCATGTACAGAACATTAGCCGATCCCATTACTCAAAGCTACTCAGAAAGTCATAGCTGACACTTGGCTGAGCTGCTGAGGAAAAACAATAGCCCTAAGAAACATAATACTGAAATGTGTGATGAAAATATAATATAGATTGGAGTTACTCATCACCATCGTTAATCCAGTTTGGTGCTCCTAGTTGTCAGTGGTATGAGACATAGACTTTTCATAGGAATCGATTTTATGAAGGTCTCTTCACCCTATCGTGGAGGGAAAAATTGGTTGATTTTTCACATCTTCTACCACTCTCCTTTGAAACCTATGTGACACTTAGGCTTTGACAACTGTTACGCGACGACGAAGCGTGAAGGACCATTCTCCCTGCTGCAGTCAGGATGGTGCGAGGAAAGCCTGGTTTTCAAATGATGAATGCAGGAAAATAGCAAATGATTTTTTAAATAGCCGTAATCGAGTGGGATGGTATTAGTAATTTCTAAGATAAAATCCTTTCGATACTGTAAATGAATGCATTTGAATTGCTTCCCCGCAAGAACCCTAGACGGCAGAAAGTTACAAATAATCCTTCAGAAGATCAAAAGACCAAGCCGTATGCAGTTTTAACTAGCAGTCAGTGGCCAGGTCTCTTCCAAATAGATCATTTTCAGCACTCTTTGACATCATTTTTGAGACTGAATGATTTTTAAGATGCAGAGATTTCGCTGATAAGTCCGGTAGGGTTATTCCACGTGACGTCTGTTTATACATATATACGCTGTACACGTGAGGCCCCGGAGGCTCGGGGGCTTAACCGGACTGACGCGCGGGGCTGCAGGTCGGAGCCCGTGACGTTAGTGCTGCAGGGAGGAGCGGGGACCACTTTGGCTGGATAGGTTTCTTCCTTGGATCAACCCATGTAATTACTTGGCAAAATCAGCCCACAGTTTTTCAGCTGTTGAGAGAAGAGTGAGCCTCATGAACCTAGAGAATAGGTTGGATCGCAAGTAATGAGAACAAACGGATGGTTACCAGAGGGGAGGTGGGGGGGGAATGGGTTAACTAGGTGATGGGGATTAAGGGGCGCACTTGTTACGATGAGCACCGGGTGATGTATGAAACAGTCGAATCACTATATTCTATACCTGAAACTAGTGTTACACAGTATGTTAACTAACTGGAGTGTAAATAAAAACTTAAAAAAATAAACATTGCTCTTAAAAAAAATAAAGTTCTACCTGTAAAAAAATTTTTTTTCATTAAAAAATAAAGTCAGTGAGGAAAGAGGCCTTCTCTGTTCCTGCAGGTGCTATTATCACGCTCACTTTAAAGATAAGGAAACTCACATACTTAATGGTGAGAAACCGAAAGCTTTCCTGCAAGATCAGGAACAAGACAAAGATGTTCACGCTCGCCACTTTTTTTTCAACATAATTTTGGATGTCCTAGCTGCAGCAATCAGACAAGAAAAAGAAACAAGAGGCATCCAAATTGGTAAGGAAGAAGTAAAATTGTCACTATTTGCAGATAACTTTTCTACTACGTATAAAAAACCTGAAGACTCCACCAAAATGTATTAGAACTAGTAATGAATTCAGTAAACTTGCAGGTTACAAAATTAATATACAGAAATCTGTTTGCTTCTGTACACTAATAATAAAGTAGCCAGAAGAGAAAGAAAGAAAACAGTCCTGTTGATACCAAAAAGAATAAATGCCTAGGAGTAAATTTAAGCAAAGAAGTGAAAGACGCATACTCTGAAAACTGTAAGACAGTGATGAAAGAAATCAAAGGTGACACAAATAAATGGAAAGATACACTGTGCTCATGGATTGGAAGAATCAGTGTTGTTAAAATGTCCCTACTACCCAAAGCACTCTCCACACTCAGTGCGATTACCATCAAAATACCAATGGCATTTTTCAAAGAACTAAAACAGCAAATCTTAAAATTTGTATGGAACCACAAAGACCCCAGATAGCCAAAGCAATCTCAAGAAAGAACAAAGCTGAAGGTATCAAATCCCAGATTTCAAGAAATGCAATAAAGCTGTAGTAATCAAAATAGTATGTTAATGGCACCAAAATTGACACATAGATAAGTGGAACAGATTAGAGAGTCCAGAAATGAGCCCACACTTATATGGTCAATCTCTGACAAAGGTGCTGGGAAAAATGGACCCACTTTTTTACACCAGATAGAAAAATAAACTCAAAATGAATTAAAGACCTAAATATGAGACCTGAAACCATAAAACTCCTAAAAGAAAACATAGGCTGCGGTCTCTTGGACATCAGCCTTAGAGACACCACTTGTCTCCTAAGGCAAGGGAAACAAAAGCAAAAATAAACTATTGGGACTACAGAAAAATAAAAAGCTTGTCACAATGAAGGAAACGATCGACCGAATGACAAGGCAACCTATCAAATGGAAGAAGATATTGGTAGATGATAGATCAGGTAGGGGGATTAATATCCAAAATATATAAAGAGCTTATACAACTCAACACCAAGAAACTCCAAATTAAAAATCCAATTAAAAAACAGAAGACCCGAATAGACAGTTTTTTCAAAGAAGACATCCAGATGGCCAACAGACACATGAAAAGATGCTCAGCATCACTCATCAGGGAAATGCAAATCAGAACCACAATGAGATACCATCTCCCACCAGTCAGAATGGATAGTATCAAAAGGACAAGAAATAGGGGTTGATGAGGATGTGGAGAACAGGAAACCCTCGTGCACTATTGTTAAGAATGTAAATTCGTGCAACTACTCTGGAAAACATTGTGGAGGGTCCTCAAAAAATTAAAAATAGAAATGCCATATGATCTTATAATCCCACTATTGGATATTTATCAGAAGAAAACAAAAACATTAATTCAAAAAGATAAACACACCCTTCTGTTTATTGCAGCATTATTTACAATAGCCAAGATAGGGAAATAACCTAAGTGTCCATCATTAAATGAAGGGATAAAAGATTTGGCCTGTATATATAGACACACATAGCTGTAATGGAACATTACTCAGCCATAAAAAAGAATGAGATATTTTGCCATTCATGACAATGTGGTTGGGCCTAGAGGGTATTATGATAAGTGAAAGAAATCAGACAGAGAAAGATGGATACCATATGATTTCACTTACATGTGAAATCCAAAAAAACAAAATGAAATAATCATCTCTTAAGTGCGGAGAAAAAATCTCATGGTTGCCAGAGGGGGAAGGGAGAGGGGGATGGGTGAAATAGGTGAAGGGGGTTAAGAGATACAAACTTCCAGTTATACAGTGAATGAGCTAGAGAAATGAAAAGCACAGCATGGAGAATATAGTCAATAATATTGAAATAAGGTACGGTGACTGATGGGAACTACACTTATCGTGGTGAGTATTGAGTAATGTATAGAGTTGTCGAATCACTATGTTGTACCAAAAAAAAAAAAAAAAAAAAGGCAGCCACAGAGAGTTGAATAATTCGTCCAGGATCACACAGCTGGTAATAGCAGAACTTGGATTTGAATCTGGGTGGTCTGGCTCCTGACCCATGCTCAAACCACTGTGCTAGGCTTCCTCCCAGCACTTCAAAGCACGATTTGTGAATCACACTGACAGCCAGTGATCCTTTCTCTGACATAATGTAGTTTACTCCTTCATATCATATCTTTTCACTTGCATCTTTTATAAAGACCATTAAGAGAGATTGTTGAATGGGGTGGGCTGGTTTAGAAGACCCATGTTTGAATTCGGACATTTGCTACCTGTGTGGCTTTGGAAGAATCACCATTCCATGTACTTTCATCACCAAATGGGTAGAATGATGTAAATCCTATCGCTGTCACAAAGTCAAAGTGCTCCGTAAAACGTAAAGCACTGTAGGAAGGGGTTAGGCATCGTTCGGAAAGACCAGTGTTCCTCCAATGTTGAGAAAGCCCAAAGGGGCCTCGCTGTCTTCCTGTAGCTCCGGCTTACCTGTTACCCCTGCGGGTGCTCTGGGGTTCCCCATAGACCTGGGTCTCACTTGAGGTCGTGCTGGACAACTACTGGGGGTTTATGTTTGACTGTTTAATATCTAGGATAGAAACGAAGACTACAGATACGATGGGATCGGGACGTGAACGTGATTCCTAGAACGGAGTCTTCACCCGAGGTGATAAATAACGGTTATTTTTAAAAGTACCTGACTCTCCAGAGAGGATCCACTTTGAGTGATGTGACACTGAACTTCCAAAGCGTCAGCCTTAGGGTGAATAGCATTCATCTGAGCTTCTGGTTCTGACCGTGTAGGAGCTAACTCATGCATGCCCAGCATCACGGGCCATGTCATGCCTCACAGCCTTTTTCTGTGCTGTCTTTTAATACGTTGTTTTTTTTTTTTTTTTTTTATAAGGCAAAGTGTATTCAAAGCATTCTCCCTCAAAAGGCATTTTGCTCTAATGGCTGTGTAGAAATGTTTACTCTCTGAGTCTATGTTTTTAAAAAACAAAAGGGTAATCAGAAGCATTTAATTGTCTTATAGACGCTCTACAAATAGTAATTAAAAGCTTTTTTTTTTCAGTTTTGCAGAAGTATAAGCATGTCTGTGAATTAAATAAGGCCCTGTGTCAGGCCTGATTTGCACAGCAAAGGTGAACTATTTCAGTAGTGCCGGAGCCCAGGGCTCCTCGCCCAGTTGCACGAAAAGTAAACCCCCCTTAAATGTGTTGATTCCTCGTCCCTGTTCTCAGTAGTCCTAAGCCCACGTGCAGGGCAGCGTTTTCAGGATGTCTGCTCCTCTTGATTCTTGTTTTCTTCGTAAGCGGCATGCTCAGACACTTGGCATTCCCACAACTTTGAGTAACAGGACCCCGAGACAGATTACTTAGGTTAAAAGGTTAGTATATTCGATACCCGATTCAAACCATCCCCATTTAATAGAAAAATCAAGGCACGGCAGCCTCCCATTTTTGCTTAAGGTTATAGCCAGTCGCTGCAGAAACTGAAGTCACTAATTTTTGGGTTCTTGGCCTTTGGTTTCCCCACCAATTCAACAAACTCTCATTTGGGTATCAGCAAAAAAAAAAAAAAGGCACTTACAGAAGTGCCTCAGCCCATCCTCTTTAAGGAAGAGAAGAATCAAAAGGCTGCAGTGTGATTTTGCAGCTCTGGAGTGACTTCCCTTGTCCTTGAAGCATTTGAGCAGGAGACAAGGAGGTCGGCGAACCCCGATTCTATTTTGGTCCTGACCAGTGACTGGTGGTTTGACCTTTCTCAAGTCACTGGCCTCCTCTGCCCGTCTCTGTGTGATGAGGATGGAGGCCCTCTGGTCTCCTGCCTGTCTCCGACGGTGACTTCATAAAGGTGAGCAGAGTCGCTGGGCAGAGTGGCTGCTGCAGGCAAGTTCCGGGGCCACCGTCCGCTTGACCAGACACATAAACAAAGCTGAAGCCAGATGGGGACTAATGATTTTTCAGCACGGAGATGCACCAGAAAGGCGGTGTAACCTTGACACCCTGTCTCCCTGTATTAACAACAGAGGTGTGATGGTCCAGAGGTATGATTTCTTTTTTTCCCTGAAACTTTACATTTCTTGAGTAAACCAGAACAGACCAATAGAGGAGGATTTGGAATTCAGTCAACATGCTTCCTAAAATTCAGATTTTCCTTGAGGTCATCCATTCTTCCCGAGGCATAGTCAGTGTCAACCAACTACTTTAGAGAAAGCTAGGAAAATTCTTGTTTCCCTCCGAAGTGGCATGCTCAGAAACCTTGCATTCTGACAGCTTTCGGTGATTCAGGATAGCAAACTTAACTTTTGGTGAAAGCAGGTGACAAGCACTCTCGCGGACCTTTCCCCAGCATTTAAAAGAATAGAGAAAATTTCTATTGTAACATGAATCAAATTTATGGTTCCCTCTCACACAGTCTGTTAATTATTCTATCAGTTTCGGGAGGAAATATCATCTTCGGAAATGTCATGTTTGCACTATAGATCTTTAGTTTCTCTTTGTTGACAAAGTTAATATTTTAATATTTAAAAATCTTTTATAAATTCTAATTTAGAATTCAGAAACCCCGTAAAGAAATGGGCAAAAGATCCAGATAGGTTTTTCGCAGAAGAAATGCAAATTGCTAACAGGCACAAGCAAGCCCCTCTAGCCTCGCTCTGTAATTGATCGGAGGGCCGGGAACACTCCATCCACATCCTGGCTGCACTATGTACTTGGCCGTCGGCTCTCGCCCACCCCTCTTGTTTACTGAGGTATTACTTACATGCAGTAGAATTCACTCTGAGCGTATAGCCGATGCATCTTGGTAATCGTATACCATCCTGTAAGTCTCCCAGGAGCCCCTGTGTTCCTTCTTCCTCCTTCAGCTTCCCAACAGTTGATTTTCCGGACACACCCAGAATTTGACTGGAGGCAGGTACAGTGCTGATTCCACAGGGGAAGGGAGAGGTTCCTCCAAGTCAGCGAACATTCTAGGAGCACTTTCCCCAGGTGCAGGGAACACTGACTTCGGTGGGTTTCCGTGCCAAGAAGTGCAGGCAGTTGCAGACAGAGAGCATGTGCATTTGGCTGTTAATGTACACACTGAAGAGAAAGAGGATTCCCGGCTTCTAGTGCTGGGAAGCAAATATTTCTTCAAATGGCAAGACTCCACATTCGCTGTGCTCCTGCCTTTGAGAAGCAGAAAGGAAAACTTTGCTGGGTTTTCTTCTTCGGTTCTTAATGTTCTAACGGGATTTCACTTCCATCGCTGTGGGGAAAAAAGAGGAAATTTACCGAGAGAAAAATCAGACTCCATGCTTACTTTATATTATTTGAAGACAGGCTAAGCCCCACCATCTTTGAACCCGAAATTCCTATAAATCGCAAACATCTCCAAAGACCCACCACCAAGGACCAGCTTGCAATGGGGGAGCACTCTTGATTTTCCAGAACCCAAGGAAAACGGGAACGCTCCATTCAGCCCTGAGACTCTGAAAGAGCCTCTGCTTCCACCTTTCCTGTGTTTGGGGCCTCTTGATTCATCCTCCAACCCCAAGTCTCAGCCTCCAATCCTTCCAACCCCTCCATCTGCCCTGGTGGTGTGGGCCCTTGATTTCCTAGATGACAATCTGGAGAAGGGCCATAGCGGGCCCCGCAGTAGGAGCACGAGAGGCAGCGCTCAGGCTCTTACCAATACTTGAGCGGTGCTCCTGTCTGACGCCTGCAGTCCTTGACGTGCAGAATGACTGCAGGTGCAGAGCAGACAGCGCGTGGATTGGCCACCAATGCCTCTCGAATCGACAGCTTCTAGCGTGTCCATTTACCGAGGTGCCGAGAGCTGGCAGGTAGTGGTTCAGCCTGCAAATGAGTTCAATGTCGGCGGTTTCCGTGACATAGACCCCTAGGTGTGTTCCTGCCGGGGACAGGAATCACCAACGTGGGCCCAGATCTGGTCCTAGAAGTTGACGAGTCCACACAATTGGACCTTTCAACCAAACGCTATTTTGCAAATTCAGAAATAATGAAATTCCCACCAATTTCCAGGCATAGCAAACCAATTTCTCCCTTGATGGGTCCAATTACATGGTTGGTATAAAATTTGAAGACCTATCTTGGTGTTTGCTGAGGCTAGCCACTCTCCCTGGGCTGTGAATATCCAGCACATGTAAGGCGTCTGAGTATTTGTAGGTCTGGACTGTTTGCATGAAATCGAGCAGGCAGATTTTTCTAACGCCCAACCATTAAGCAGCATTTTCTCGTTTGCAATACCCCTTTCTTCTTCCTCTCTGGTGTTCGCCCTCTCCCTCTTCCTCCCTTCCCTGACAAAGATTTGAGGCCCTACTAAGTGCCAGGCTCCATGATCTGCTGGGGAAACAGGAACCAACAAAAACAAAGCCGGTTCATGCCCTCGCGGAGCTTGTGGTCAAATAGAGGAAACAGGTGTCAGCCAATCACAAAAATAAGCGTAAATTACAACCTCTCATCAGTGGAATGGAGAAATCGTGCCCACTGCTGAGAGGTTAGAGTCTTTCCTTGCTGTCTTTGACTCCGAGAAAAGAACGGTGTGGGCTGTTTGTTTCTGAACTCACGGTGCCCCCCCACACAGCGCTTTTTGCAGACCAAGTGTTTTGGGAGGTCTCGTTCTGGGTACATAGAGCCTAGTGGGCTGGGAGAAATGGTCTGAAGACTGGAAAGAATAGAGATTTGTATGTCTCTCATGGAAAGTATTATGCCTTTTACTGAAGAAATTGGCTCCTCAAGGATGGGCTCATATAGATGGCGGAGGGCGGGGAAGGGGCGTTGTCATCCTTTTTTATTATTTTATCTGCATTTGCCAGGTAAGCACGTGGCCTAGAATCATGGCAGAACGTGAGCCCATTGTAGAGGGTCTGGCGCACTCCAGCTCCAGGTGGTAAAGGTGCCTCTGGGAGCTACCTTTGGTTGCTGTCCTGCCTTCCATCATATTTTTCAAGCAGCTACTGAATGGAACATTCATTTTTTAAAATGCGCAGCACTGTTCAGCATTTGAAGCGGCGTTTTCCTATCAATGGATCTCTGCAGCCAGGCCTTGGCTGCATACCTGGGTCTTTTCTGGATCTGACATCCTGTCCGCCCCAATACTGTGCAGAACACTCTTGCTTCGCAGCCTTACTCAACTTCTTTCTGGTTGGTTTTTTTTCTTTTTTTTTTCTTTTTTCTTTTTTTTTTTTTTTTGCAATAATGATGGTAACCATTAGAATAATATAAACCACTAACTAATCAGTTTAGTAACCAAGGACATCTGCTTTACATAATACAGAGCCAAATTGAGAAGGCTTTTATGATGTTCAGAAATTGCCTATTAGACAAAGTCAAAAAACCTAATGATAAAATCAATTGACTCTTTGTGCCTGTTTCCAACCAGCTGAACCCTTCAGACCGTGACTGCAGAGACTCCCCGACTTGTGCCCGTTCATGATGTCTCAGGGGCACCTGGGTAGCTCAGTCAGTGGAGCATCTGACTCTTGGTTTCGGCTCAGGTCGTGATCTGGGGTCTTGGGATGGAGCCTCGAGATGGGCTCCGTTGTCAGTGGTGGAGTCTCAGGATTCTCTCTCTTCCTCTATCCCTCCCCCCACTTGCACTCACTCACTCTCTCTAAAATAAATAAATCTTTAAAAATATCTTCAGAAAATTACCCCTCCATAGCTAGGATTCCAAAACCTTCCTAACTTGATAATTTAGGGAGCAGACCCTCCTTTTTCCCTCCTCCTACATTTGCTCATTTAAAACCTGGAGGAATGGACCTCTTCAAACCAAGAAGTCACGGGGGGAAAAATGGTCTCATGCAGATCTGTTCAGCTTTACTTATACATATCAAGTGTCAATGATGGCCGAGCTCATTGTCTAACAAAATAGGACTTTTGTCCTCAGGAAACTTACAGTCTTGGGCACACATCCACGAAGTCGTCGTCGAGTGTGAACTTGCTGTCCTGAAATAAGTAATTTGTGCATGAGAGCCGGGAGCAGGGGTCCTGGTCCAGTGCAGGCCGGAGGCAGGAGGGAGGGAAGCTCCCCAGAGGAGAAGGGAAAGCATCTCTCTGTCCTTAAAAGCCTGTAGTGTAGTTTCAATGTCTCGTGCCGAAATGTACAACTTTGGGTATCAGTCTTTCTCAAGTGGCCAAGAGAAAGAAGAAAAATAAGGGCAGATAAACTGGACCTCCAGACTTGCCCCCATTTTCCCGGTCTCTCAGTCTCCAGTTGTAGATTTGTGGCGTGAAAGCCACAGATGCGAAGGGAGGAGCCCTCTTCCACAACCAGGAAGCTCCGTGGTCTCCAGAGTGTTCTCATGTCTGTGCACATTCTGCAAGACCCCCGTTAGGGACGTGACCGGGCAGTTCCCGAAGCCACACGCCACGGCACACGTTGCCAAGGCTTGTGACCCATGCTTTCTACCTTCAGGCCTTTTCGGAGGAATACTCTATGGTTACGCTTTCTCACACTGTCCCTATTCCCGTCATTGAGCTACTAAAGTCAAAAACAAAAAGTCGAAAAGGGAGTTTGAAAATAACAGGCCCCAGAACAGTCCATCATGACTCTAGCAACTACGTGGGAGTTGGGAGTGGGGGAGCCTGAGTCTGAGGCATAGGGGGTCCAGGGAAAAGAGATTGGTGAGGATTCTCTGTAATGATCGTAAGGCTTCTGCTGCTGAGAACTTCATGGGGCAGTTCCTTAGTACTGTGGAATTCTCGCTCTTTGTGGAGAGGACCGGCCATTCCTACCATGTAGGGCAGGGGCCAGCCTTCTGCAGGGATGAGGACATTGACAGGTCCCAGTCTGTAAGTACTTCTGCCAGACCTTGACCTCTGGTGGAGGGCGTCTAAGCTGCGAGACATGGAACAATTATAAAGTTAATATATGTAGGAACGTGAGGATGTGTGTCCTCCCTCTTCCTCTCTTTCCCCCTCTCCCTCCTTCCCTTTTTCTCTCTCTTCCCCCTTTTCTCCTTTCTTCTCTCTCTCCCTCCCCCTTCCTTTCTCTTTCTCACCCCTTCCTCCCTCCCCCACCTTGTCTTTCAGCCCTGAAAGATTAGATTTATATGTACATACATACCTGCACACACTTAATGTGGCTGTGCTTGTAGTTCTTAATGACTTCCCTGTGAAAAGAGATTGGCTCCAACTGTTTTCGTGCGTGTTTGGGAAAGGATAATACCACTTAGCTTCTTTATACCTGCTAAAGATGGAAATGGGTTGGGATAAATATTGCTCTGTTGAAAATAAATTGCAATACAAATATGCATGTAATTCACTTGAAATTTTCATATCTAAAACAGAAACGGATTCAGCATTTTATGACATTGAGTGACTCTTGAAAATTTTCTCAAACTTAGTGACCGTTTATTTCGGGCAAAGAGGAAATTTAGTAAAGCATTGTCACCCATGTATGCATTTATTCAACACGATTTGCTGATGCCTCCTCTGTGCCCAGCACTGGGAGAATTTCTGGGTATACAGTGGCTCCTACAACATTTTTGGTTCCTCTCATGGAGCTTACAACCTGTAATCACATGGAAAATTTCAAAAGATGTTCAACGGATTCAAAATCCCTTTGATAGATATTCATAAATTCCTCTACTAATTACTTTCTGTAGCTTGTGGTCAACGTAATACCTTCCTCTGATTCACATGTGCTCATTTTAAAGAAAAGCATGAGGTGTGGTTTCTTGTAGACCAGGGTGGCGGAGGAAAGCGCGGGCCGAAATTCTCTCTGGGAACCACAGGTACATCCCAAACAGGCACACGGCCAAATTCGCCTGCTGACCGCAGGACATTGTTTTATAAGTCACTTCACTCTGAATGATTCCCTTTCTAATGGGACCCTCTTAACTGGACCATTAAGGATGACGGTTTCGGGTTCGACAGGCTCTCTCTTGAGACTGACCTGACGAGTGGTGGAAATGGCCAGGAACTTGCACAGACGCCGCGTGGGGACCTCTGCACCCGCAGATCATTAAACAGCAGGTGCCGTGCTCGCCACGCCCCTGAGTGTCATACCCTTGGCGCTCAGGAAGGAGGGTCATTTCTCTCATGGGCTGTAAAATGAACTTGCTTGGGCATAAATCTAAACTTTGGTGAGCCAGAAGTTGGGATTATTCGGAGACTTGGATTATTTGCGACGTGGCCACAGGGAAAGAGCCTCTGGGTATGACACATTGATACGGAGAGGCAGGTGTACGAGGGGTAATTCGGTAAAAAATGAGAGTTGCACACAAGCAATCGTATCACTCAGAAAGGATAAGTCACCTTTCACAACTAAATTTGGAAAATACTCCCCCTGTGAGGGATGGAGTTCCTCCTTTCACTCCTGTTTTTAATAAACCGATGATCTATTATCTAATAACGTGGCTTCTTCATTTTCAGTTACTCTAAAATGGCACAGTGGTCCAGAGTTGATGCTATTAAAATAATGATGGTGGCGTTTTGTCACACTGCCTGTCACCTCTCAGTGTCTCTGTCCCACCTCCTTCCTTTGTCACTATAGCCTTAAATCCTTGCTGCCCCCATTAAAGTGTCTACTTGTCTCCTAAAACTCATTTATACTGTTTGTTTTTGATGTCTTCCTTGGCAACTTAATTTATACGTCTGCTATTTTTCAAACAGAGTAATGCTCTGTGCTTACTTGAATTTCCTGTTTTTTAAAATCGCAGCCTTTGGGTTTGTGTGGCTTCTGCCAGCCGTTCATCTCCTTCTGTCAACATCCGCTTATAATTTTCAGTAGATTTCCTCCGATCTTCTTGCCATCACTCAAAATAAGATCTTTCTCTCTATCTGACAAAAAAAAAAAATGAATTAAATATTTTTCGTAAGACTCTGGCAGCCATTTTACACCTCCTTTGAGTAACCAAAATGCACTGTCTAGAAAACTGTAACAGGGTAACCAGAATTCCTTGATGGTGGACCCAGGTTTTAGAAGACAGTTAAACCTACCCCTGAGTTTGTAATTGCATGCCCTGTATTTATTTCCAGCTTCTTGTGTGATAACCAAGGGATCTTGACTCCTTCCAGAACCCTGTGTCCCCTCTGCACCTGTGAGGCTCTCGCTCACATGTGACTGCTCTTAGGTTTCAAGAGGCCAAGAAGGGACCAGTCTACTTACGAGAAGATCAGTATGCCCTTGCAGAGTAGATTCCAATATTAAGCAAATGAGGAGTAAGAGAGCAGTCTGACCTATCTCCAGAAATTTCCAAGAGAGCATTATACGTGCAAGGAGGTATACCTACGTGTGTATTTGTAGCTAGAAGACAGGGATCATCTTCTCAACTAGTTTCTGAAAAAACATTGAAACCTTGATGATGGGTACAAAAAATTGCCTTTCCCTTGGTTAACTCTGGTTGCAGCTGATTAATACGAATCACAGAGCTGTGTCTAAGTCAGGGTGGAGACACAAAATGCGGCGTTATTAGTAAGAGAAGAGAAGGAAACCATCGTATCGGTGAAGCCGAGTGAGTCTGGACGGTTTGGCCGATTTTATGGTGGACACATCAGTGGTTGGCATTTTATGTTTCCCTCAGCCTCGTAATACTCCACGTGTTCGCCCTCCTAGTTCATCACAGATGCCGGGGAGCATTCTCGCTCTGCCGTCATCCGTGCTCATTCATACTTTCAGCCATTCATTCAGCAAACACGTACTTCACGCCAGTACTGTCACATCTCACAGTCTCCCTAATACGAAACCACTTGGGGCACAAGCTGTCTCACGAGATCCCTGAGGGGGTAGGAGCCTTCTCTACCGTTTCTGTCTTCACCGACTGCCCGCTCTTCCCTCCTTACTTGCCATGATGCAGTTTTGTTTTCTCTGATCCCCCATAGCATTTTCTTCTTCCCAGGCATTTATCACTACTTTGTATTAAAAGTACTGAGGTCTGAAGTGCATATACATGTGTATATTTTTCTGCCTATGTGCGTGTACTCATATGCATGTATATGTGATATATATTTGTATTCCTGGCCCTGAGTTCTGAAGTATAAATGGTTTTCATATTTCTAACCAGATTACATATTTTTGAGAGTACAGTGTATTTCTTCTTTATTCCCCATAGTGCCACTAGCATAGTCTTTAATATTTGTATGTGTTTATGGGTTGTATGTGGACATTTGTATATGGGCGCGCATTAATATATGCTTATTTGTATAGGTCTATGTGCTTGTATTTGTGTTTGTGTATTTGTATATGTGTGCTTGTGTGTGTATATTTGTATTTGTAAACACGAAACGACTAATTGTTGGGGGAATAAGTATTAATGAAGCCTCGTCTGTTAAAAGAGCAATTCCTTTCTCTTTCCTGCTGCACCTTTTCACTATTGGTTTACACACAACTAGATGTTGAAACTCAGAGAAAGGTGACCCATCCAGTGTTAGAAATGTGAGAAACCCCAAAGATGGCAGTTCAGTGCATTGACTAATAAGACAGAGAGAGATTCACTGAATGTCCAAGACAAGCTCAGCCATTGTTACATGGAAATGTGATCTTTTAAAGAAAACATATCGTAAAACAAAATGACTTGGATCAAATTGCAATTCCACTGAAAACAGTTCACAGCAAAACAGCTTGAAAGTTTGAGTATTTGACTTTGTCACAGACTTGACAGGATATTGAGGGGTCGAGGTGGTGTCAGGAAGCCTTAGAAACCTGAGGACAAGAAGACAGTTTCAAAGATCTCAGTGTCTGTAAGTTTGTCCTAAAGGGAGCCAGCCCTCGTGTCTGGTCTTCTGGAGCA
Source organism: Potos flavus (assembly GCA_028534135.1). NCBI lineage: Eukaryota > Metazoa > Chordata > Mammalia > Carnivora > Procyonidae > Potos > Potos flavus. The sequence continues at coordinate 114,458,653 of CM052897.1, read as the reverse complement.
TACACTATTCCAAGAGCCATGAGACCCCCAGGGTTCATTATAGACATGGTGTGTTCGGTCACTAAGTGGAAACTGCCATGACATCTTTGCAGGGCTTAGGTTGCTAAATTTTATTTTTATTTTTTTTTAATTTTTTATTTTATTTTTTATTAGGTTGCTAAACTTTTAACCCTGAGATTCATCCTCCTAGCCAAGAAAAGGTTCCAGTGAGCTGCTGGTGGTTATCTCGGGTTTCATAGATCTCTTCTGAAAACTGACTTGGGTGCCAGTCTTTGTAACCATCATAAAGTCCAAAGATAATAAGTCACCACCATGAATTTTGTGGGTAAAGAACCTTCTGCTGTCCTTCACGCTCCCACCACTTGCCAGCATTGTCTGTGTGCTCCGTTAATATGGATCCGTGGGCCACCGTGAGACGTTCCCCGCCATGTTGTGGTTGCTTCCTTGTACTGACGGGGAAAGATGAAATGTTATACGTAGGAAACACTTTGCAACTAGTCGCAGCTCGGTAGTAAGTTGGTCTTGATGATTTCTTCAGGGAAAGAGAAGATTGCATGGTGAAAAAGAGCGACCATGGAAAGGGTTGGCCCCAGAATCTAGTTTTGCAGCTGGTGAGACATAAAAGTCAGCACTCCTGAGTGATCGCTCTTAATGAAACAACTGGCTTTCTAACACTAACTCAAGAAAAATTCATAACAGATTTTGAATAGTAATGTGGATGGATATTGACCTTTAAATCTTGTGTTAATGATAAAACCTTCGTTTTTAAAAAGTGGAGAATGTGATTATTCAAACTTTTTTTTAAGAGAAGGTACAGTTTATATCTGTTATAAATGTGTGGTTCCGTTATCCTCAGGTCGTCCTGCTTTATCCTGATTCACTCCCTCCTGCTTTGTTCTTGGGAGTGTCACTGCCGATTCACATGTCTGCCAGGGTGTAGTCAGTTACACGGAAGAGAAAAATCATCCATATCTTTGCAAAAGATTTGCTTTTTAATAAAGATCTAATACCTAAAATAAGCCTCTAGGCCAGTTTTAATCGTTATCTTATTTGCCCATCGGTACCAGTTTTTACAGGCGGGTCATAGTTTTACAAGGGCAAAAGCCTGGTATAGATGAGGGTAGAATATCAAGGGAAGGGAATACGGACTTATTTTTATCCCAGCAAAGCTGAATTGGCTCAAGAGAACAGCCAAGGAATGAAAATAAACCACCTTCGTAATTCAGCACGTGTGGGCAGTAGAGGTAATGCCATAGAAACCCACATGATCCTGAGTACTCCAGGGACTGTGTGTTAAACAGTGACAGAGCCCAATGAAATTGTCTTTGTGTTATAAATTTTCAATTGCAGAAAGTTACAGCTCATTCAAGACCTAATATCCATAATACAGTCTGACGGCAGCAAAATCACTCCAGCGGCAAAAGACTTAAATGAAAAGCAATGCTAAATGCCTGCCTGGGAGAAGAAATGGGCACAGTGTTAACTGGTCCTGTGTCCAAAGGGTGTCCTAGAACACAGAAGAACAGGGCCACCAAGTGGACCCGGGGGCCTCTGTGAACCATGCATCCAAAATATTAGTCGTTCGTGCAGTGAAATTTGCTTGGTGCCAGCTAAGTTTCTCAGCCTCAAATCGGGACAAATATGGATTCTGAGTAACCTCAGGCTTCCAGTTTTGGTGGTTATACAAGCTAGGGTATTACCGAAAGGAATGGTGGAAATGTTGGGCCACGTGTGAGTGATGGAAATGCCATCAATTAGTGCCGTCATGTTCGAAACTCTAAAGCTGTAAGGAGCCTGAAGAACACAGCGGGGCTACATGTGTGCTCTGCCCTGGAATTCCAGCAAGGGTTCTGTCATTAACTAGGAAAAGTAGAAAAGTCTAGGAAGGAAGGGACATCTAATTCTCCTAAAGAGATCCTTGAATGCATAAGGAACCATTAAGGAGAAGAGCATTCAGTAAAATCATAGCGTCTTGGAGCCCTGAATCGACAAAATCCTCGATTTCTTACCTTAGATCACCAGAATTCTCTAAACAGTTAGGATCTAGAAAGCTAGAGCTATTAAGGGTACCCCCTTTCAAGTCACGATCCCCTCATTCAAATACTGATTCTCCCCCAATGAAATCCTGGTTCCTTTCTTCAAATGTTGACCTTGATCTCCATCGAAATACTGGTTCTTTGACCCCATAGTGTCTGTTCTGGTACCAAGAACAACAGTAAGAGTACAGGGTTCTTCACATTTCACAGTTCAGAGGTATGCACGGCGATTATGCAATTTATGATGGTCACAGTAATGATCATTGGGAGAGGGAAGTCTTGTACATACATGTAAAGATAGGGAATGTGCTCTCCGAACAAAAGAGCCAATATTTCGGATGCGTGGGTGGCTCCGTCAGTTAAGCATCTGCCTTCAGCTCAGGTCATGATCTCAGAGTCCTAGGATCGAGTCCCCACCTGCATTGGGCTCCTTGCTCAGCGGGGAGTCTCCCTCTCCCTCTGCCTGCCACTCACCCTGCTTGTGCTCGCTCTCTCGCTCTCTGACAAATAAATAAATAAAATGTTGAAAAGAAAAGCCAATATTTCTTAATAAAAACCTCATATTTCTTAAAAAGAAAAGGGAAATAATATACAGTAGGCTAATCCAAGACATGTTTGTTTATATCACCTCATTTAATCCAGTAAGTATCCAAACTGGATATGATACTCATTGGAGCAGTCCCCGCTTTGTAGAGGAGATTGGAATCCCAGAAGGGTCAATTAAGTTCCGTGCTGCCCACCGTTCGCCATCCTGGAGCGTCTGTACTTTTCGCCTGACTTCCCTTACTCAGCCTCTTCCTTGGAAGACACAGCTGCCTCACAGAAGAGAAGGAGTCATTCCTTAGGACTGAGCCTGCAAAGAACTTGGAAATCTTTCAGGATTCTCCTGCCCCAAGTTAGCAAGCGCTAAGCAGAGAGAGAAAAACGTAATACCTGTGCAGCGACGTTTGTCACGGTTTTACAGTTGGCATTCCTCTGTCACATATAGGTTCCCATGTTTTTTTTTTTTGGTTAGAATTTTATGTGCTTGGCTATTTTCTATACAGCGTAGAGTTACGGGCATAATGATATTTGCATGTGTTTCACCAAGGATGGCATTGCACTCCCTTAGGGAGGTGAATACCGCTCTCCTTCCCATCTCCTGCCTGAATGAAGGACATGTGGTAGGAAAGCCGAGCATTCCAGCCTGAAGAAACATTGCTCCCCAGCAAGAACTTGTGCCTCTCCAACCCCCTGTGAGTCTATAGTAACTGTTCAGAAATCCCATCCCGTGGTTTGACTTCTTCATAGTACAGAGGTGTGGTGGACTTGCTCTTGGGCACTCTTCAGAGCCAGTCGCCAAGTGTCCCCGGAGAAGATACTTCCCCTTGGGTATTTGAGAGAGCCACAAGGAAGGCTTTAAATAGAACTCGCTCTTACCTCATCGGAGGCATGAGACTTGGGTATGGTCAGGCATCCCTGTTAGAATCTCCCGAGGCATGATGGGCTTTTCCTTTCTGCACTTCTCTTTCTTGCCATTACCTGTGGGGGAGCTGGTCTTCCATGCTAGGCATCTTCCGTGAACGTGGGGAGTGTGTGCCTCCACTTCTCCGCCGTCCCGGCACCTTGAGGAGAGTTCCTGCCACACCACAGATCTTTGGTACAAAAGCTTGTTTGTGTTAGTGCTTCCATTGGCAGTGGGATCCGCAGAGTAGGGCAAGTGGAGAGAATCGGGAATATTTGGGTGCCTTGTCTTTCCTTCACCCTCCTCCATGCACAGAGAGCCGCCGCCCCTGGTTGGAGGAGATAGGGCAGAACTGGAAAACCTAAGGGGCAGATGTCTGTAAATTTGAATTGAAACGCTTTCCTTTTAAAAAGTTGAAACCACTCTGGCCACTGGCTTGAGCGATTAAAACACAAATTCCAGTGCCCAGCATCAGGGCTGTTGGAGATCTGAGGTTCTCGTGTGATCCTTCAATGCAATTTCTGCATCTCCCCAGAGTTCTAAAAGAGTAGGCATTCATACTGACTGATGCTTTGAGGTGAGTGACCCCGAGAGGAAGGCTGGGTCCCTGGTCCTGTCTCTTGTGCACGGTTCCTCCCAACAAGTCACGCGACCTGCACCACCCCGTTCAGGTACAATGTCTTGTGATATTTTATGCCCTGTCTTAGCTTAAAATACTGCCTAATTTTCCCCGCACAGTGCCATCAGTATCTTGGTGCTTCTTTTAAAATAATTCATATGCAGTTTCTGTATTAACCTGTGCACCTCTTTTTGGCAATCTCTCCCTTCCCTGATTTGTCCTTTCGTGTGTATGTGTGCACGACATGGGGGAGGGAAGGAGCCCGGACCAAGTACATGGTTTGTACATTGTTTCTTTTGGTTTGTCCAAAAAATTGAGCTTCCATGGATGAAAAATGCCTTTCTTCTAACTTGTCTCCACTGTAGTTCAGGACGTAGCAAACAGAGTTTCTGAAAATGAAAATAATTGTACCGATGGCCATGATTTACGCTATAAGGAAGTCTCTTACCTTTCTAAGAAATATTCTAAATATCCATAGTCATTTTTTTCTCCTTTCTCAAAAGATAACAAACTGGGGTCCCAGAGCAAGGGGTGCTGTTTGTCGTTGGTCTTTCCTTAATGAAATTGGCCAGTACTGTTCCCCTGCATTGTGGCCAAAAAGCACGGGCTGCCCTGACCAAGGACCTTTCACGGGAGTCCTGGCAGCAGGTGGATAAGGTTGGTGCTTATCTGAGGTTCGTAAATACCAGCGTCCCTGGAGGCATTGGTGCAGAGTCTAGGATCTCGCCCTAGACTCCCAGAATCAGACTCTGGGGTGAAGCCTGTGATCTTGGACTTCTGAGCTTCTAGGTGATTCTCAGCTCTTTGAGAATAGCTGCATCCGTTGAGTAAATATTTACCAGGCACTTCACTAGATGCTGGGAATAGAGAAATGCACACAAGCAGATGTGGAGCCCGAGTCTGCAGCTCTACACTTGTTTAGAAATGTGACTCAGCTTTGGACGGTAAGGTTCAGGAAGATGCCTGAAAACCCGGAGCGGACATTTTCAACCCATCTGCCTGTTCACCAGCGTTCATTCTGTTCCCCAGAGAAAGGCACTGTGCCAAGCACTTGAGCTGATGGTATAACATGGTTCTGAGGCTCTAAGAATTTTACAGTCTGGTTGGGAAAACAGCATGTATGAAAGTTAATAGTCAAATAATTCAGTACTATAACAAAGAAACCACAGTCTGATACATGGTTAATTGCTTGAGTGGTACTCATGGTAATTAGCAGTATTTTGGGTGTTACTCTTTACTTCTCCTTCCATCTGGAATTTTCCCCATGCTGAGTCCATCCTACTTCATGAATTTAAAAAAATAAATAAATAATGTATAGCCTTAAAGAGCACTTAAATATCCCCTATTGCATTTTAGAATATTTGGAATTTTTTAGACAAAGGCCACCTCTGCCTCAGAGAGCATATCATTCTGCTGCTTTGCTGTTAGCCAGTCATGAAGTAAGGGTTAATTACCTAATTATGTCGAGGTATATTCAGATAAAATTAGCATTTTTGTTCTCAAAATGCTACCTAGTTTGAATGAATCTGTGTGTGTGGATTATGCACACGTACATGCATATTATACAGACAGGCAGACATAAGAAAAATCCAGGGAGAAGGAAAGCACACTTGGAAAATACATGATTCCACAATACATAAATTCAAGTAAAAGTGATGATAGAGGAACTTCTTTGTGATCATTTGAGATATTAGAGATTGCTAGAATATCCTCTCTGGGGAATTTTAAAGAAGTCAATAGATTAGAGTGAGTTAGAAATGTCCTACGTGATATTCCTTCGGTGATTTAAGGACTCTGGATGGAAGGTACATTCTTCGGGATTTGGATGCTTATAAATCCCAGAGGGTAGAGGCCACCCCCATACAGGGCTGTGTGTGGGTACAGGGCTAGCCTTCATCTTTGGGGTCAGAACATTCTGTGTTCATGTCATGACTCTCTCACTTTACTCTGTGGCCATGGGACTTAATTCTTAGACTCATTTTTCTCATGTGTAATGCAGCCTCCATAATCATACTTGCCTAATAGGGATAGAGAATATATTAAATAAGTTAATAGATGTTAAATGCTTACCCAAAGGCCTGGCACAGAATAAGCTCTCAGTAAGTAGTAACTCTAATTATCGTCATCATTATTTATTATACATAGAAGAAGCCAGTATATATATATTTTTTATTTGCCCTTCCCAAAAAAGTAAGGCAGATTCAGTTCTACAAAATAACTTATTGACCTTTTTCAGCAACCATTTCTACACGCACTTCAACGAACAAGTAAACTTTTCTTAATAGAATTACCCATATTCTTTCATTGATCTGTAATCTTGAAAGCTTCAAATGTGTTTCTTTGTAATACATACCGAAGGATGATAAGAATTTACAAATGCATTATTTACTGGTGGATCTCTGAAGCAGTAATAGCTCAATTTAGGATGGTAACAATAATCTGAACAAAGTTAGCACTTTGTGAAGCTATACTGAAGCAGAATATATGGCAATTCCCATAAAAGAGGCATTGAAATATTGACAGTAATAATTATGGGATTTTCACTTCCTACCAGCTGTTGTTTCTTGGAGCTATGTATCTATTAAATATTAGAATGTTTCTTTTGGGTTTTTTTTAAGATTTTATTTATTTGAGAGATGGAGCACAAACCAGGAAGAGAGGCAGAGGCTGAGGGAGAAGCAGCCTGCCCGCTGAGCGGGGAGCCCGACGAGGGACTCAGTCCCAGGACCCTGGGAGCACGACCTGAGCCGAAGGCAGACGCTTAGCCGAATGAGCCACCCGGGCGCCCCTAGAATGTTTCTTTAAAAAAACGAACAGAGATACAGAATAGAATTACCTTTGTGCCGAGGCTAAGGCCAAAGGTCCTGGAGGGGCCCGGGCCATGCTGGAGGACGCTCTGTCCCGCCCACAGCTCTCAACCACTCAGACCCAGCTGCCAGCCGAAGCCCAGCGAACTTGCGGCCTCCAGTGCCGTCCAAAGCAACATGACTCTTACGCACTTTTCCTTTAGAGACTTGCTATTATTCTCCCTGCGGACACACGTCGCAAGGGCGTCAGACGTGCCGGCTGGGACCGCATGGCACAGTGGTTACCAAAATGAAGCCGACCCCCCAAGAGTTTATAAGCCTGAATACGTGCTGCCAGAGTCTCTTATAAAAGGATTGGGGCAGGTACCATGAGCTACTTTTCCCCAACGTACGTCAAACCCCGTTCTCTTTTAGGGAGCGGGGACCTGGCACGTGTTCAGGGGAAAACCATCTCTGGAGTGTGTTGAATAGGGCCACGTCCTCCCTCCCAAGCAACGTGTAATGATTTCAGATGGAACCTTGGCGATTGGAAGAGGCCGTAAATTATCAAGCAGAAGAGAGAGAAAGTCACTGCTTATCGTGTAACTTGAGGCTCGGATGTCCTGAAGGAATTCCATGCAGCCATATGTGACTGAACTGATGGGAGTTAATATGTAATTACTGTTTTTTACAGTAATTTACAGTATGGTTGGAGTAATTACATCCTATTTATTCTATTTTCCTTTGGAAATACAGTATAAGGTAATTATAATTAATAACTCTAAAGATAGGCTCAATTACTTAAGTCATGAAAATGAATTACCATCATCACATTGAGAATTTCGCAACCGCCCCATATAGAGAGTATCTACAGAAACAGTAATGCTTCTGAGAATATTCTTGTAAAGAAACCGAGATGAGCAAATGCTCTGTTTATAGTGAAATCAGTACAATTTTAAACAATGGGAAAAATTACCAGGGTTTTGTACCTTGCCAGTACCTTTAAATCCTTTTATACATTTTAGGAATCTTTTGTATTTTAGTTGTCACTGTAAATTTTTAAATTATAAAAATTACATTTTCGGAAAGCTTATCTTTGCAAACCACAGTTTAAAAAATAGTTTTAAAAGAATGAGAAGAGAAATCCTGTTAAAATTCAGGATTATTTTTGAAACATTGATCTACTTTCTGAGGAATATTTTTAAATAACTAAAAAACCTTACATGAATATTAATGGCATTATGTGCTAAAAGGGGCCATATTAATGTTTCCTTATAAATATTTCAGTTACTTTTTGGGATGAAACTTTCATGCAGGTTATGTAATTTTTATGTAAAAGCGAGACCTACAGGCAAAAAGTTACTATCAACAATTTTTGTGAGTTATTTCAGTGCAATTAATGTGTACATTTTCCCGTTATTATTCTGCTCCCTCCTTTAGGGGGCCATGACTCAGAGAGCTAAGAGGAATTCTCTCGGGTCCTCTAGGTTATAAAACCTATCAAATCTTCACTCCTTTCCTCTTCTCTCTCCCGCCTGTCCCCACGTCTGGTCACTTGCCTTATCCTGTAAATCGTAGTTCTACAAATTCCTGTTCTTCCCCCCCCCCCCACCGCCTCTTTCCATTCCCAGCACCCTAACTTAGGCCTCCTAATTATGTTTTATTCAACAAACATCCCCTCAAGTCATAGAGACCAGACTCTCAGTAAATCCCTCCACACTGCCTCTCCTTCTTAGTCCCTTTCTCCTCACCGGCGTTGTTATGCCTCTAGACTAAGCCACCTTCAATTTCTCATCTGCATTCTTTTCTAGGACTTTAAGCCAGAAACTGTTCCTTGGGATTTCACTTAAAGTGAAAGTCAAAATGCCCACTTCCAGTTTTTATGGGATGGTGAGCTCAGCATTCGGTCTTGGAAAATGGCCTCACCGCTTCATCAATCAGAAATACTGAGCAGTAACTAAACTTGCCTTAAAAGAAATCTGGTTGGTAGGTTTTTACACCTCCCCATTTCTAGGTACCCAAAAGAACAGGAATTGTATCTTAGACTTCATCCCTGGATGTATCCGTAAGTGGCCCATTTTGTCTATCCAGCCTGGTGCTCTGCAGAACACTCTGGACGCAGAATCATCTTCATTCTGCCTTGGTCTACCTTTTAGCCTCGGGCAACTCTCTTCATCAGTGATTGTGTTTGCTTTGACAAGACTCATTTCGTTTTATAAGAACATGGTTCTTTTTTCTTCAAATTTTTATTTAAACTCTAGCTAATAATTAACTAATTAACTATTAACATACAGTGCAATATTGGTTTCAGGAGTAGAGTTCAGTGGTTCATCACTTACATACAACACCTAGTGCATCTGACAGCAAGTGCCCTCCTTAACCCCCATCCTCCTTCTAGCCCATCCCCCCCACTGCCTCCCTCCATCAACCCTCAGTTTGTTCCCTATCTTTAAGAGTCTCTACAGTTTGTTTTCCTCTCTGTCTCTCTCTCTTTTTTTTAAACCCCCTCCCATAAGTTCATTCGTATTTTCTTAAATTCCACATATGAGTGAAATCATATGGTATTTGTCTTTCTCTGACTTATTTCACTTAGCATCATACCCTCTAGCTCCATCCGTGTTGTGGTAAATGACGAGACTGCATTCTTTCTGATGGCTGAATAATATTCCATTGTGTTTATATCCCACATCTTATAAGAACATATTTTTAATCACGAAAGAAAACTTTGATATGTTGAGTTGTACAAAATACTGAATTCTGTTTATCACATAAATTTAACTCTTTGACATGTAATGTCTTCATATTTGTTTTAATTTTCTGGAAGTAATGCCCATCCCTGCTTGCATTAAAAATAGAGTTGCTGGCTTATTTTGAAACTCATTCATAGAGTCATAATTCAGTATAAATTTTAACCACTCACCCTGTGCCAGGCACTGTGCTGAGCTCTGGGAGTGATTGTTTGAAGGTATGCCCCCTTTGTCAGGAAGCCTGCCCCCTCAGTCATTTATCTGGTGCTGTGGTAACGTGACGTATTCGGGAGTCAGGGACTGGCGTGAGAGAGAACCGTTCCTGAAAGCACGTTTCAAGGTCAGATAGGATTTGGCCAAAGGAATGGAGCTGGGGCAGCCCCGCACAGGCGGACAGTGGAAGAGTGCGTTCTGTCCATGGGAAAGCAGCGGGTCTGGAGGGCATGCAGAGGGGTCAAAGAGAGGCTGTGGGATCGGCCCCAGACCAGCTCCTAAAAAATTTGGATCATTCTGCAGAGTTTGAAGATTATCTAAGGGTGCTGAAGCACCAGAGACAGGTTTGCATCGTCGAAAGCGTCCCCTGGGAACCAAGTGGAAAGTGAGTTTGTGTGGTGTAGACCAGGCATTCCTGCAGCTTGGGGGAGACAAAAGCAATGAGCCTTGGTTCCTCAGGCCCTCTACTGTTGACTTTGAAGTGCAAAATAATGAATCGTTGCATATTTATTTAATTCCTGTTGCATTTACTTAGCTCCTGAGGTGTCTTGATAGATGAAGTTGAGAATCCCGAGGACTGTTTCCACCTGGTTCCTACCCTCGAGACATTGACAGTCTAGGTGGGAAGAAAGATCAAAAGAGAGGGTATAGTAGACGGTTTGTCCTTGAACAATACGCAAGTTTGGGGCACCAGCCCTCATGCAATCGGAAATCCACAGATAACTTTTGACTTTCCCCAGGACTTAAGTACTCATAGCCTACTGTTCACGGGAAGCCTCGCCAATAACGTACAGCTGGTTAACACAGACTTTGTATGTTCTGTGTATTATTTTCTGTATTCTTACAATAAAATAAGCTAGAGAAAAGAAAATGTGACTAAGAAAAATCTCCAAGGAAGAAGAAATGCACTGACAGTATTGTATTGGGGGGTGGGGAGGAACGTGTGTCTAAGTGGACCCGTGTAGTTCAAACCCATGTTGTTCAAGGGTCAGCTGTATGATAACGTCCTGGTCTGCAGAGTACTTTCACATACAGTATCTTTTTTTGATCCTTAAAGCAACTGTGATGTATCACATTTTTACAGGCGACATTTTATTAATGAAAGACTGTACCCCAAATGTATTTTCATGTTCCACAGCCCTGTTTGTGAGCACTGGGGTTGCAACCCCAGCCAAGGTCTTTGGACCCCGAGGCATAAGATCTTGGCACTATACCACACAGTCCCATGTGTTAAATAATATAATAATGGGGTAAATGTATAAGGTGAAAATATACGCGATTACATAAAATGCGATTACTCATCAGATGGCTTATATAGACAAGAACTGGATGGTTGGTTTGGAGAAGAATTAATCACTCTCTGTATCTTGAATGGTAATTTGCTTCTTGATGGAGTAGGAAGCTAATTCTAGGGTACAGAAATGGAATGAAGAAATGTGCAGAGGCAGACAACAGGATAGAAAAGCTTGTGCCCGAGGGCTCTGGTAGGGGAAACAGGGAAAGAACTGGAATTGCCAGTTGGATCCAAGGGTGAATAATTTGAATGTCAAGATTAAACGTATGTACGGGCGATGCTGAAGAGAGCGGTGATGACAGGGGCTTAGGAGTCCATGCTCAGAAAAAAAGAGCTCAGCGGCCATGTGTAGCATGAATGGGTAGGAGCAGTTTAAGGTCAGGTCAGTTAGGAAGAGGTTGCAGGGAAGCCAAGGTACGCCCTCCTCCGCAGGAGAGCGTCCTCCCTGCTGCCTCCTTCACCTCTCCCTGTTCTCTTTGGAATGCCTCCACCTGTCCCTCTTGGACCCCACATCACTTAGATGCTTGAGATGCCAAAGGGGTCCTCAGCCCACCCATTCTCCAGGGGCTTCTTTCTGTTATTTTTTCTTGATCCCGACACCCCAGCTCAATCAAGTATTTTGCTCGCGTTGAATAATCATGACTCCTCTATATTCGAAAATCTTCACCCTCTTGAAATGCTAGAGACGTTCAGAAACCCGCGTCTTTCCGGGTCCTGGGCTTTCCACCAGCACGGCTTGAGACGTCAGTGCTTGGTTTCCCGATCCCATGACGCCACGTTTTGGCCTGGCTTGCTTCCCCTCACGCCACACCTTTCTTGCCATTACTCTCTACCCACCCTCGTCGGCATTTAGGATGTCTGCGTTTGGAGCGGTTTTCACCCCAGGTGGATTAGTTGGAAGTTTTCTAACATGCATGTCATTCTGTCCCCTCCTTATCCCATTTTTCTCATCTCTTGCGTACCTCACGTCGGTGACCTCCGCCCTGCACACAGCTTAGCGTGCCCTGTGATATGTCACAAGGTTTATCCCCCAGTCCCAAATCCTTACCAAGGCATCCGTCTTCGCCAGACCCTGCGTCAGCCTTTCCTGTGTTCAGAGCATCTCTTTACACATATTGTCATCTTTTATTAAAATACATTTCTCTTCAAAGGCTACCCCTGACTTTTTTTTTTTACATATGTTATTTTTAGAGCAGTGAAATGTCTTTACCTTATTCCTCAAAGAAAGGCAGAACTATTAAATAAAATGCACAGACTTGCTGGTGACCTCTCTCTCAGTAACCTGTTCACAGCGCCACCGGATATCCCCGGCATTGCGGCCCAGACCGAGAGCTCCTTGATGTTTGGCCCCCTGGCACAGTCCCCTTTCATCTGCAGGGACATGCCCCCATTGGTGTGTTTCATATGGACATTACCCAGTGAAAATGCCACATTTCATAATGTTGGAACAAAGTTTCCCCATAATTGCCTCCGGAAGACATTCTACCTTGACAACTCAGTATCTCCCTAATTTATGGCAAGGTCAGAAGAGCAGCAGTCTTATGGGGAAGAAGAGAAGAAAAGTTTCCCCTCATCCTCACCACGATTTGTGTGGTTGGTCGAGTAGGCAAAATACACAAATTGTAACTTGATGTGGTATTGCAAGATTGAGCCGTGGGAGGTGACATCATAAGGAATGTCACTGTGCAGGACAAAACACAGTGCTCCGTGCGAAATGGTTCGTAGTTGGCTCCATCAAATGGGCAGTATGTGGTTTTCCAGTAGAATTATAGGGCTTACTTTACTTTGTTCTCCAGATTCCTTTGTTAGCTTGATGCTGGGAAAGCAGATGACACGATGGTAAAGGAAGAAAGAGACTTCAGGAACAAATTTATAGAAACCTAGACTTTTTTTTTTTTTTTTTTAAGAGCCTTCCCCCTACTCCTCCACAGTGAAGGCCTCCCAGGGATGTGCTGACTGGGGGCCAGGAGCTGAAAACACGCTGTGCACTGAGGTCCCTTGTTTATTCCTATGTTTCTCAGCAAGGCAGCTTAATAGAATTGGAATATGACTAAAGTGAGCCACTTAGTGTAACTGTCTGCATCCCTATAATGCAATAGCCAAAGGTAATCTGCTTGTTAGGCACTTTCCTTTATGATCCTAGCAAGTCCCACATTCGGGAAGCAAATGTTGTATTTACCATAATCCACGGAAGGAAAAAGCCAGGGCTAAAAATACAAAACAGAACAAATGTAAAACATTGCTGCCGCTCCAGTCTTGTAATTGGTCTACAAATGAGTCTCAGGCATCTGTGTGGTAGAGATACTTTTATGTGTCGCCGAAAGAACTGGCTCCTCTTCAGATGGCCTGCCAGGGGCGTCGGGATTCATAAGTGTCTCTGAAATGCCTTTCGTGCTGACCAAGCAAATAACAGCAGGTTGTCCGTGGGGCTCCCATGGTCGGAAGCACGACTGCCTGGTGCGTGATTACATTTACTATGAGAATCAGGTAAGATTGTTCGCACAGAACCGTTGGGTAGGGTGGAGATTTTCACGGGCGTAATTGCTCTTAGAAATCTGTATTGTCAAATCAGCCACTCAGGAAGCGGGGCGATGTTGAGGGACCAAGCACGGAGAGGAAGTGAGCTGCGGGGTAGAGGCGTGGTGACTGCGAGGAGACAGCAGGGACAGTGAAGCCCCTTCGATCTGAGTGTGGCCCAGACGCGGGGAAACCAAGCAGCCCCAGGAGGATCCAGCCAGGCCCCTCTAGTGTAGACGAAGGGCCCTCACTCTTCTTCCTTTAACATCATTTTCCATATTGGCTAAACTTCAGGTTGCATCTTGGGTGCTTGGGATGGTGTTAAGCCACGTGGCTTCCATTTAAAATGTGGTTTTTATATACCGCTGTTTACCCTGCCTAAGAGACCATTATTCCTCACTCGTCTATGTATTTTTTCCATATTCAGGTATTACTTTACTAAAAAAAAAATCAAAGAATGTTGTGAGAGCACCCATACTCTTTCCAAGTGCTGTTAGCACAAGGATAGTGTCCTTGCAGACTCAATGTCTAGCGGAAGATTTGGGGACTCCCGAGTCACTAGCCCACGGTTAGGTAGCAAGAATGCTGCGGAGCTGGGACTACAACGAGGTCTGGCTAGCATCGACACCCTCCCTCTTTTCCATTCATCACACTTCTAGGAACAGTTTGTAGTACTCAGTAAATATTGAATGAATGAATGAATGAATGAATGAGTGATTCAAATAATGGTATCTTATTAGTATTTTGCACGCAATCATATGAATTTTTCTGGAAGGGCTCAACATATACTTGACCAAGCTTTTCACTAGGATACCTTTTTTCTAACATAACAAATGTATCTCTACACATATTGTAAAAAAATAAAATGGATAAAAAAATGAATAAACATGGATGTGTTTCAGATCTCGATAATCAGACTTATTTGCATTTTATTTTTTTCTAGCTTTATTGACTTATCCTTGGCTTGTAACACTGTAAGTTTAAGGTGTACAAGGTGATGATTTAAGCAATCAAACTTTCATAATAAAGGGAGGAGACGTTTCTGTTACAATGCAAACCAGAAACTTTGTTTTCCCTTTTGGCTCTATTGTTAGCATCCCTTGTGTGGCCTGTGCATCTGCTATTCATCCTTAGCTGGCTAAGGAAAATTACACGCAAAGTGGACTGGAGAATGTTGTTGGGTCACTGAGCCAGAATCCGGCATTCCCTGATGCCCACAGGCTTTTTTGTGCTCCCCGTGTGAATTGTTGCCATTCACGGTCCTAAATAGGGAATCTTTCGTGTAGTCTGAGAGGTCTTTTCAGGATTCTTTGTTTCTGAATCCAGAGGTACCTTGGCTGTCCGTGTCATTAGACCACCCTTCTTCCATTTACAACCCACAGCCATGTCCCTGAGTGTGTTTAGCCATGCAGTTTTATCTTTGCCTGATCTCCCTCATGTCTCCCAGGTGAAAAAATAAAGCAGTGTAGCAGTCAGCCCAAGGCCATAGCACATGAAGACAGAACTAGATCAGAAGGATGTTTATTTAAAAGAAAAGGATGGAGCCTAAATGGTAAATATGGTTTTTACAAATTTGGACTCAGATTGACTGGTGCCTTAATAAAAGTTACAAGGAGTCCTTAGAATTTTAGATCAGGCCCCAGGGAGACAGATTATTCATCTGATCTCTCCATCCGCCCGCCCACCCATCCCTTGTATGCATCAGGCTCTCTGCCTGACACACAGATGCTTTAGGATGATGACCGCAGAAATGAACGAGAGGTGATGGATTGAAGAGAAACCGCTACCTGAGATTTTCAGGGTTTTGTTTTTGCAAAGGATAATTCCTTGGGGAGAGGAACTTCAACTTTTCATTAGTTTCTGCCTTGTCCCGTCAGTGAGAAATCTTCATGCCTGCGGCGGTGGTACGGGCAGAACTTGAAGGCTGGCCAAGTCAGAAAGTCTGCACTTGAGTTGGTCTCTGAATGTTTAAAGAATTCTTGCTTGAACATGGTTAGCTTCAGAGGTAGAAGTAATTAAAAGCCAATGCTACTTCCCTCCCTTTTTGTTTCTTTTAATATGATGAGCCCCAAGAGCTTCTGTAGTCATTAAAAAATAAAATGCTTGTGCAAAGCTTGTCCCCATAAGCCTTTTTGAGCATGGCCCCCATGCATACAAACCAGGATGTCTTTGTTAAGTAGGGTAAGCCTGTTAAAACGATTGAGCTCAGTGTTTCATAATCACATGGCAATGGATGTGAGGCAAGTGGATTTCTCTTGGATTGAATGTGGAGTAAGTTATGGGAGTCTATACAATCGGCGTTGGCTGCTTGTATTGGGAGGAAATTGCTCTGATCATAATTAACTCCATGGTGTAGACTGGAGATTGCAAGCTCCCGTGTCACTTGAAAATTCATTTTTATGAACACCTGACTGGAAGTGTATAAAACGGCCAAGCAGAGCCGTGCCCGGGCTCCCTACATGGTGAGATTTCCTTCCTCCCAGCAGGGGCAACCGTCGTGGTGGCAGCAAAGAAGGTTCTCCCCCACGGAGAACCACACATCAGAATGACGGCTGCCCTGATGGTGTCAGATGATGGTGTCAGAGATAGTGTACATATGTTAGGTTAAAACAAAATTTACATTAAAGGAGTTCTAGAGCTTAGCACTGTTGGAGCTGCCCAAGAAAACCCCACGTTCTTGTTTATTTGCGTTAAGTCAAGCCGCAGTACGGTAAGGACCTGGTTTCATAAGGGGTTCCTATGCTTTTCCTTACTGCATTCATTACGATGCCTGGTCTTAAAACTGAATGGAAGGTGGCCCTTGCGCTCATTCACACTGTACAAACTGGTTAGAACCGCTTTTGCTGACCAGTTGGGATACGCAAAGTGTAAATATTGGAAGTGAATATGCTGGATTGCTTCTTTCTCCTGTCTTTAGCCAACGGAAATACGGGGCTGTGACTAATTGAAGCTGAGACTCAGGCAGCGGTAGAGACATACATGAATCATAATGAAACTCAAGGGCGATTGATACTTTGGCGGGCTGGCAAAGTGACACACCTTTTATATTTTGGGTCAGAATAACATTGTGTCCTTTCTAATTCTTGAGATGCTTGGCTTCCTAAAATGACCATCTTTATTTAGATTAAGGACCCATTTAGAGTAGTTTTAATAATGTATGGTTTCATACGTAAGTGGTTCCATAATTTATTTCACCATTATTCTCTGTCAGGGTCTTGACTGTTGTTGTTAATTAAGGAGGACGGAAAAAAAAAAAAAGAGCAGTATCTCCCTCCAGTCAGCTAAGCAAGATGCCCTTGTTATCGATTGTTGTGTTAAAAACAAACCCACAACAACCCTGGTAGCCTGTCAATAATGTCCAGTTAGTGAATTAAAAATTGCCTCAGTAACTCTCATCATGCCAGGTTCACAGGTGAACTACCTCCTCGCCAGAACCCATTTATCACAAGTAACCCATTTACCAGGGGAACCTTCTCCTGATTGACACCCAGTGCCTCCCCTCCCACACCTAAATTATTAATGCGCATATTAAGGAGATCCCCCGCCTTCATCAAAACGCCTGATGCATTTTGACTTTCCCACACAGCTGAAGTCACAGATCTTTAGGTTTTATGTCCTCTAGGCCAACAGTCCCGAAAGAACAAATCCCTTTTATAAATGCAGTACACACGACTGGAAGCCTCACGGCCAAAGGGGGTGGGATTTCCAGGAGCAGAGTCTGAAGTAAACAGGAGGGTTTGCTCCTTCTGAGCGTAGCTTCAGGATACCTCTGGCGTTCTGTTACTTCTAGATCTTTCTGTGCTTTGCACTGCTGGTCCCCGTGTGCTGAGGTGGAAGGTTGCCAGGGCATCTACAGAGATCCTGATGTTTGGGGTCACTAATGAAACCTCTGTGTGCAAGCCTCGAAAACACGCTGATCTCAAAGCATGTCTGTAGTTTCAGCGAGTACGTGATTATCATCCTGGATTCTCCCTCCCCAGAAATGCACCCTGTCCTCGGGGATTCATGCCTTCATTCAGGTGTACTCTTCTCTAGTCAGCTGATCTCCAGAATCCCAGCGCCTTCGTGCTGTTAAATACATTCATGATCCTGCGGACACAGAAAACCTCACACAATTCTCTTTCCCAGGGGAAATACGGTTTCCAAAATTGATGCCGTATGACCTTGGGAGGGGAATTAAAATCATTTTCATAGTGATTTGGGTTGTTGTTTTTAAAAGTTCTGCGTCATCCTGTCTTTGATGAGTTTTCGGGTTTCAGCCTCAGTAGTGTTTCTGTTTCATTGTTTTCGGTAACGTAAGACATGAATCTTTCTAGGTGGTTTTGCTTTCCCTCCATCAGTCTTCTAGAAAACCAAACAGATCGTGATTTTTAAAGTAAACCTGCAGCTAAAGACAAGATCATTGGTATCCCTCTGTCCATGGCTTAAAATCGTCATGCTCTTGGCACAGTTACTGACTGAAATGCTATTTCCATAGTGTGTCCCATTTTCAGAGAAGCATTCACCCCGTCACCCCCAAGACCCAGAGGAACTTACGATCTATTCCACATTGTCTTGGAAGGGCTTCTCCCATGGTAGTTCTCAGTGACTCGAATGATTATGGTAATACCTCTTCAGTGTATTTGATTTGATCGTCCTTACAACATTGTCTATAAAAACAAACACGCAAAATTAGAAAGCTGTTTGTGATACCTTTCAAAGCGGAGGGTGGGGCTCTGCTGGTCATGGTGGGCACCGGTCCCCTGCTTGCTGTCATTTAAGGCCGAGCCACCTAAGTGTAGTCAAACCTCTCGACATTAAGCAACAAGAAGAAGAAAACAAAACAAAACAGAAAAAAAACCTAGGCAGCAATTTGTTTTCTGCTTTCACTTTTGAACTCACTGTTTAAGTTCTGCCACACTTAAACTGTAATCTCCTATTTATTTCCCACGCGTATAACCTCCTTCTCTTCGAGGAGTCTATTTAGCAAATATTGTCAGTTCTGGAAAATTATGATCGTAATTTTGGTTGCCCCAGTTTAGAGCTGTCATTTTAAAATTGAAGAACTAGTGTAATATGCTTTGTGGTGGTGCTATTAAAGATAACAGTAATTATTTCAATAATTTTAAAATACCAACAATAATCATTGCAGGTGACTTTTCAGTCTCAAGATTGGACGCACCAAAGCCTTTTAAGATTGATGTGAAATTGTTTGTGAAAGTTCTAATAGGAGCAGAAGAAAATGAGGAGTACTAGTCAAAAGAAAGCTCCTAAAAGGTTGAGGATATTTAACTGACTGGTCAGAGGCATGCTGTTTATAATCTTTTCGTTTCCATGACCACAGATGCTGCTTCATGCAGTTTTTAATAACATAGTATCACGTTACTTGATTTACAACTGAAAAGTTTTCAGTCTCTAAGCCCCATAGTTGAAGTTGAGTTACTAAACGTAAGCCTCATGACTTTCCCTTTGTGTTCCCTGGATTCTGACGACCCCTTTGGCCCTATTAAAGAATCCCATTGCTGACGTCTTGGGGTTTATAGGAGCTCTTGAGTTATTTCTCCTCCCATCCCTTTTCCCTGGGTACGATAAGTGGCAGAGAAAGCAAGGGGCCTGGGAGTGTGCGGTGATATTATAGGTTATCGTCGTGGTGGTGATTGCTGGGTTTTGGTTTGTTTTGTGTTGTTTTATTTGGCTTTGAGGTAAGGACATATTAATTCCTTACCCTGAGTGAGGTGGAGAGGATTTTAAACTCTGGAGCCGTCCGTCCGCTTTATTACACCTGCACCCGAACCGTAACACACGTGCAGGGGACACTGTGTGTGGCGACAAGCCGTGGCATGGGTGGGACCCCTGTCTCTGGAGAGCCAACTTGGCCACAAGAGATCTTTGTGTTCTGTGAGCTAAACCTATGCCAAACGGAAGCCCAAGACGGTTTCTTGTGGACCAAACCCTAGCTTGTAATCCCTGGGTCTTCACAGCCCCACGGTGATTTCAGTCAGGGAGGAAAGATCGTAGGGACCGGCTGTTAGGAAAAGGAATGTAGCCTTTCTCCTCAAAACTGGAGCATTAGGTTTGAGCCATTCTGTTTCCACTTCCCCCTGGATCTCCCTCTGTTGTGCTAGAACTCGTGAAGTGGGGAGAGGCACCCACCCTATAGAGTGGGAGGCAGCCCCAGGACGTGGTACGCCAGCCATCTGGAGTTACAGGGAACATTCTAAGGAGAAGAATGCTTCATGGGGAAGCAGGAACTTGTAACTTCTGCAAAAGCCGCACCACACATCTCTGCCTTAGCACCAAAGCCCAGTGACATCCCGAACCTTGGGTTTGACACCATCCATCTTCTTCCTGGAAAGTGGAGTGGGAGGAAAGGAGTGGAGAGTAGTAATGAGTGTGCTTTGGACTGAATGTTTGTGTTTCCCCAGAATTCATATGTGGAGACCTAATGCCCAGGGCGATGGTGTCCAGAGGTTTATATAGGGGCCTTTGGGAAGTGATTAGGTCATGAGGGTGGAACCCTCCTAATGGAATTAGTGCCCTTATCAAAGAGAGTTCCTTCACCCTTTTCATCACAGGAGGACACAGCACGAAGATAACTGTCAGTGAAGCCAGAAGTAGGCTCTCTGCAGACGCAGAATCTGCCGGTGCCTGGGTCCTGGACTCAGAGCCTCCAGAACTGGGAAAAATAGATGCTTGTTGTCTCTAAGCCACCCAGCTTATGGTATTTTGGTTAAAGCAATCCAGACAGAGATAGGGAAACGTGAGGTTGGAGCAGCCTGCTGTTCCCAATGTAGTTGTAGCAAAAGCAGTTGCTTTGCCCCAGAAAAAATATAGTCATGTAGTCACTTCAAAAGGGACCAAACATTGGATAGAAAAAAAAAAAGAAAAAGAAAAGAAATATTATGATACTTGGTTCAAAACCTTGGACATTCAGTTGCACAAGGCCCTAAGCAATGAGGAACTTAAGGGCAGTGACTGTGTCTTATTCATCATTGTGTTTTGAAACACAGTGCCTGGCACTCAATAAAGTTGTTAAATAAATGAAAGAAAAATACAGTGGAATGAAAGAATGGCAGGCCCTATGGTCAGGTCGCAGAGCATTGAATTGTGAAGAAGTTCTCTTGGGGCAGGGGCGGGGGGGCGTCTTCCTTTTGTCCTCGGTTGCCAGAATTCTCACCTTCGTCATACTGTAGGGTCTTTACGGATGTTCACAAAGAGAATATAAAAAATGTGTTCCATGTCTGAATCATCTTTTCCAAACAAAGGGAAACTTCTTTTTTCCTGCAGGGACTTTTCATAAAACCCGGCCTTGCACTGTTTTCACGGTTCGACAGCATGAACCGGTATGTTCCCAATGCATCAAGCTTATGGAAACCCATAGTTGGCAGTTTCGGGGACCTGACAGGTCCTTCCGGGGAAAATTGCAGTGGCACACGTTTGACTGTAGACTACTCAAAGGTGGTGTCAGATTCTGGATTCTAGTGACCCAATTATCGTTAGCCAACAACGAAGAGAGAGGGGCAGGAAATGGGCAGCATCAACGCCGTCACCACGAGGCTGGCTTTGGCGTTTATTTCCTGGAAGGTTGCAGTCTGCCGTGGACAGGCCTGGTGAGCCGAGCTCTTAGCTTCCAGAAACAAAGGAGATTAACCACCTTATACGAAAAAAATCCCATCCATTACTGGGGGAAGTAAGGTATTGCCTCATGTCAGCGAAAGCATCTTCGGAAGCCATCACTGATGCCTAATTTTCCCATGAAACCAGCCATTACTTTTTTTTTTCTCTTGTT
Organism: Potos flavus; assembly: GCA_028534135.1. Classification (NCBI taxonomy): domain Eukaryota; kingdom Metazoa; phylum Chordata; class Mammalia; order Carnivora; family Procyonidae; genus Potos; species Potos flavus. The sequence continues at coordinate 114,437,229 of CM052897.1, read as the reverse complement.
CAGATTGACCCACCATATTTTAAGCCACTCCAGAGGGGTCTATCCCCTCTCCTCTTAAATATAGATAGATAGATATTGCATTTTTAATACTCTCTTCCAGGTTTTTGACAGGTTATACATATGCTAATAGAAATAAGCTTATTATTTGAAGCACAGAGCTGCTTGTCACCGAAGCTTCATTAACACCGTTATCACCACCTGACATTTATCTTATAATTTTCTAGAGCTGACTGTTGTGTCTCCATGGAAACCCAAATTGCAATTGAAACAAGTACGGTAATAAAGGCATCCACCGAGATTGACAGCGTGCAAAGCCTGGTTACATCTGTGTCTAGTTCCTTGAGTAGCTACAGCTAGAGAGGGAGAACGTGCACTTTGGGTGTTTAGGATTAACTCTGTCATTTTGCAGGTGTGCTGTAACTGACTGCGTATATGGCGAGTTTACCGTAACGGCGTGGGTCCTGATGTTAGTAATTAGGTCGCTCATTTTCACTGGACTCCTCCCAAACCCTTGTGACTGTTGGATGTAAAATTAACTGTGATCCTATTTGGATCCACAGGGAAATTCTTCCTGGATGACTCTGACACGATGTTGGCCAGGCCTTCGGATGGGTTTCTTTCTGGGCACAGGGAGCAACCACGGACTTGTACTGTTTTTTTCCCCCTTGATATCGAGGAACCTGTGCTCTTTTAAGTTCACGACTTCACATCAATTTGGTTGATGCCTCAAAGCGAAGAGTCATGAAACTGGAGTGGGTCCAGAGTGAATTAATCTGAAATTAATTTGATTCTGAAAGACTCCATCTGGCTGTGTTTGGGAAAGGCAGTTAGACAGATACATAAACAAATGATCATCTGTATTCATTGTGCCAGATGTAGTGTCAAAAAATGAAGAAATGGCTTTAAAAAAAAATCAACTATGGGGAATTTTGATATAATGATATTCAGCCTCTTAGAATAACAGCTATTATAATTTAGCACGTAATCCTATTTTTATTCTTATTTGTTTAGGGGGTTAGATCGGGTGGTGTGTTTTTAGAGAAATCAGCAAATTAAATGTCAAAGCCTATTTTAATTGGTGATTTAAGATGCTAAATGGAATTTATGAGATGCTGGGGGAGGTGGGTTTATAGATTTCTGAATCAAAATGTGGTATTTGGTATTGATTTCATCTTAAGGCATGATGTCGGAACTTGAAGACTAGCATTTGGACTTCTCCTTTAGATATGTAGTTTTGTAGCATGACCAACTGGCTGTTCGTGTTCATGTCATAGGGAAACATACCCAAGGAGCTGACGTGCATGGAATTCTGGAAGTCTTCTTTGAGTAATGCTACAGACTTGGCAGAGTTTTTCCATTATTTTTGCAAATTTCTTTAAGGAGACTATGGGAGGGGCGAACGTTTTGGATTGCTATCTAGGAATTTAGTGCAATCTCTATAGATCCTCTTGTTTCCTTTTCTTAGGCTGGGACAGAAAGCTTCTAGAAAATTCATGACTAGTCCCTTGAATGGTATCACAGGCATCCATTATGGGCTTTTTAATCTCCAGTTTTCAGACCGCAAATATCGTCTTTTGTGATGTCTTAAAGAGAAAGAATTAAAGTTTACTTCTTGATCAGTGAACAAACATAATTTACTTTAGAAAAACAAAATCTCCAAAGGGACCAACTCCTCTCTCCCCAGATTCCCACCCACCTCCCTCACTTGTCCCAGCCAAACGCAACAAGAACCACAATAACAGGCTGGTAAAAATAGAACAGGCAACTTGGGAAGATTAACCCCCCAAAAGCTGAAGTGACTTGCCAAAATCAGCTGCTGCATTTAACGGCAGCAAATCAGATGGTACCCAGATCTTGAATTTTGATGCACAGCGTGTGTGAGGATGAGAGATAAAAGTCTCAGATACTTGGGGCCCCTGCGGGATGAGTCAGCCTTATTAGCTAAGTTTGCCCTAGAGTGGAAAGCATATCCCTTAAAGCACAGGTTCTCTGTTGTTTTATTTGGAGGGAACTCTTCTCAACAACGAATTCTAGATTTCCCTGCCTTCTTACCCAGACTTATTGAGCATCATGTGGCTCTTTCGATGAGACAAGACTGCCATTGTACAGGTTAACTATTCTGCTGTGCAGCTGTCCTTGGGAACTCGTGGTGAACAGAAGTCAGCCCCAGCTCGGAATGGGCTTTCCACTGCTGTGCCCCTTCGAAATCGTCTGGCAGCTGTCAGTCCCTGGGCCACTGATCGCAAACCCTCTCCTTTGCTACCTGCGGTCTCCTGTGGGTTTGAAGGGCAGATGATCAAGGCTGTGAAAAACCAACATAAAACATGAGAACCTTTGAGGAATGGATTGAGAAGCTCCCCAAAGAATTGAAAGGGCATAAACATCAGGGCAGGAACTTGGTGACATACATTTTGACTGCTCTGAGGTCCTTTTTCCTGAATTCTCTTGCTGGCAATCCACAAATGTAGGAGTTTGAAGGCATTACCCCAAAAAAGAAATACATCTGAACCTAACAAATTGTTAGTCTACAGAAATACTTATTTTCCCTCACCAATGGATGCCATTCTGAACGGTCATTAATATGAGTAATTAGTTCCTTTATATATATGTATACACACATGTATATATATGTATATATATATATTTTTTTTTTTTCCCCAGCTTTAGACTTTGCAGATCAGTGGAAGGAAACAGTGGCATCACTAACCTCCAGCACATTTATATCAAGCCTTATACTGCTGGCTGCATCCCTTAGGCCGGCATTCATTTTAATTTGTACTCCTTGATTATACATCATTTATGACTGAGGAAGGCAGGCCAAATGCAGGTTGAGGAGAGACCAGCCTGAGATTCAATTTTGCCATTGATAAATGATAAAACGAATAATGAATGGATTGATAATCAATATTTAACGGAAGGGTAGATAGAGTTCTGAATACAGGGCAAACACAGAGGTCCATGAAGCCTTGATCCTTTCATCCAAGGTAAGAGAGCTCCCTGAATGGTTTTGCAATGGTGTTATCACCACAATGTCCAGAATTAGGACAGTGGCAGTGCTGGGGTAAGTAAACCCAGTGGGCATTTAGAGAAAAATAGGCCTGACTCAGTAACTCATTGGTATTGTGTATCGACCCTCAGATTCAATAGAACAGCGCCAAATGGGATAACATGGTTCTTTATAATCGTGGTTCTTTATAATTGCATAACATGTGACTTAAATTTTACAACTTAAAAGCCTTCTTGCTGTATTAAATCTCTTGATTCAGAAAATATATGTTAGGGCCACACTAAGACTGTGCAGGCCGCATGCTCGCCTTCCAAACGAGGTCTTTTCTAAACATCTTATTTAGAATCACACCCCTCTACCCGACACTCCGTGTCTCCATCCCGGGCTTCATTGTTCTCCACTGAAATGAACGACCCCTTTCTAATCTCTTGGAAGATTCCCCTATTTAGCCATTTTTTGCTCCCCTCCCACCCTCTGTCAAAATAAGCTCCTTAAAGATAGTCTTACCTCACTTTATTCATTGGTGTCTCTCCAGCACCTTGAAGAATGCCTGGATCGTGGGGTCACTTTATAAATACCTATCGAATTAATGATTGAGGAAGACATCCCTGACATGGAGAATTTCAGAGGCTCGCCATGTACCTGACTGGGGGCTCAGTTAATTACTGTTTCCGTAGGTCCAGCGGTCAGAGACGGGGAGAGGTCTTGGGCTGGTAGGAGATCTGCATGATGTGTGTGTTCTGTGTAAGACGTCATTCCTGGTCTCAGATTTGGCCCAGGGCGGGAGGCAGTTGGAAAACAGAAAACTCAGAAAAACAGGGAAGTCACACGTGAAGCCAAACTGGAGGAAAGGAAGACGGGGAAAGATTATTGTTGGACATGCCGAGTTTGCGGGGCCCCCAGAGCCTTCTGTTGGCTGCGGCTGTAGGAGAGCAGGTAGGAGGGTTGAGCAGACCAGCAGGGAGGGGACTGCCGCACAGGGCAGTGAACCGCAGGAGCGCCAGGGTAGGTGGCCTCCACGGGACCTCGTGCGTGCGGTGTGCTGGATGCCACAGGAGGGATGCAAGGGCTTCCGTGGATGCTGGTGGGCCCCCGCTTTCTGGCACGGCGAGTGGAGGTGGGGAGCCAGGGCTGGGCCGCCCAGCTCAAGGGGGCAATGCGGTGACGGCTGCCCCAGCCCTGGGTCTCTCCAGCATGGCACAGTCCCCGTGTCAAGTGCAAGCTCCACAGGAGGGAGGGGCGGGGGCTGCTGTCAGTCTCAGCCCCTGTGATAGCTTTTTTTCTTTGAAACCCCTTGCCAACTCAGTGAAATGGTACAGCTCCACTTCCTCTTCCTCTGATTTGTTCATATGTCGCTTAAAGCTTTGGCCCCGGGATGAAGTGTGCTTAGAATGCCGCGTGCTGGTCCCCGTGGCCCCATCGGTCACTTGTTGCCGGCTTATGGCAGACCCTCATCTGTCCCTCTGTTCTGGGCGTTCTCGCTTCGTATTTTGGTCTCACGTGGTGCACTCTCTTTTCATTGGCTGCGATTGGCTTCGGGACGTCAGTGACCTATTTATCATCTCGCCTTCAAATCCCGCACCGTGCCTGACATAAAGCAAGTCTTCCGTAACTGCGTCGTCTGAGGGAAAGAAAAGATTTGGGGGGAGAGTCAACTCTGAGTGGGTTTGACAGAAACCTGCAAGGGAGAATCGTCCACTTTCGCCACCAGTGTGTCTTCAAGGAGTGGGGACTGTTGTCAGCAGCCCTGCCGGCTTCCTCTTGCGTCAGTAGCTCCTGGCAAAATAGTTGAGCCAGGGCCAGCAGCAGGAGTTACGCGCCTCAAGGAGCGCGGTGGCCAGGACCTGGGGACACGGTGTCAGTGTTGTTTGCCCTCTCCGTGTATGCCCCTTATTGTCACCGTGGGCTGCTAGCAGGTGACTACGAGAGACATCTTAGGGAAAGACCCGCGTTTGGTATGGGGAGTCCCCCCACATTTGTCTCCGTTTCATAATGATTCACATTTCACCATACTTGATGGGGCCAAACCAGCATCTTCCCTATCAGCCAGAAGGACCACGTATGGTGACTTGCCCCTGCAGACAGGTGAATTCCGCAGCACTGAGCCATGGGGAGGTAAATCAGATGGGGAGGGCACCGAGAAGGGGCGTGCGCCCAGAGCCAGGGTGCACCCCCACTCCCTCTTCCCATCTACAAAGTGGGGGCAGTAATACTGACCTCAGCCTTGTGGGGGGGGGATTAATTAATGTGAGTTCCTCGAGGACTTTGAAAATGTGAAGCCCGATATAAATCTTCTATGTGACTATTATTTCCCTATTGCCATTTCTAAAAGTTCATCTAAAAAACCTCTCCCTATGCAAATGCCTTCTGTTCCACTCTGAAGTCCACTGAACTATTTCTGATAAATCACTGAGCAAAATGAGTTCCCTGGGCAGGGGCCAGCCAGAGCCAATGCCTCCCTGCCTTCCCAGGGAGGGTTATTGTACGTTCAGACTCCAGGTACCCCGGGATGCCTCCAAATTTACTTCTTTGTGGCAGTTTTCCACCTATCTGCTTTGTACTAGCAGTCAAGTTGAGATAAGGTAATAAGGTTTCCCTTTTCCTGGGTGAGTCCAGATGCCTGTGCTGTGTGGCCTTTTCTGCAGGAGTCACTTCCTACAAGTCATGGTTCCATTTCGCCCTGGTAAACAAATGCACAGCTTTCAGACCTCCCTCCAAATACAGTCCAACATCAGGTCCAGCAGGATGCCCATCACAGGTGTGCGCTTTCCTGGTGAAATTCACTTGTGACTGAAATCGATGTCCTATACATTCTTGATAAGTTGGGTGTTTTTTCCGCATCATCGAAGCACAGGGATGAACGTAGTCCACGTACGTGTACTTCTAGGAAACTTGAACTTTGCTCCAGAGGAGCACACGTTTATTTACAATTTGACCATCTGGACAAAAGCATTGCCTCCTTCAGTGACTTAGGGTATGATTGGCTCCAGTTCATCTTCTGTGAGTTCAGAAGCTGACCTCCAGGTGTCTCCCTCGGGGATTTGGGGTCCCATCCTGTCACCGACGCGGCCTGGGGTCGCAAAGCTCTGGTGACCCGCGGTAACAGTACCTCCCCGGTGGATACGGGATGTCATTGGTTTCGTCCTCTTATCGGTGAGACAGCAGCCATCCAGAGAGTTCTGTTCCGTTTACCCAAACCATTCAGCGACTCCGAATCCACTGTCATTAAACCGGAGCAGTGTCAGTCCGGTGGAAAAGGTGCTGTGTTGAAAGGCAGCCACAGAAGATGGACGTTTCCCTCCTGGTGACCCCGAAATGGTACATTTTTGAAAGGGCGCACGATTCCCAGAGCTTGAAGTTAGATGACAAGCGAGTCCTTTCTCCAAAGTGAGAGGCCATGGAAGGTTTAGAATTAGAGGGTTGTGCCTTCTGAGCGGGGCTGTGTCCAGGTCTTTGCCGGGTTGCCCGTGGTGCGCTGGGGGATGTGGCTGGTGCCGGACCCCAGGGGCCACGTTGCCAGTCGGTGGCGGAGAGAATTGTGTTTTTAAATAATAAGCAACAACACCCTGGACAGGGGGGAAGATGGTTCACAGTGCTGGATCTCATGCCCGTCCTCCTGTTGCCCACGCCCGCCGGAAGGCACCAGGCTCCTTGCCAGCTTCCTTCTGCCTTTGCCTTATGCAGCTCAGTCTTGGACAATTTCCTGTGATCACCAAACAAAGCCAGTTTCTCCATGTGCTATTACTTAAGTACGAGTGATATTTAAAAAAAAAAAAAAAAAGACGCCAGGCCCTTTGAAAGAGTGTCCTGTCATCTGACTGAAATGATGGGACTGCAGTTGGGATATTGGGACAAACTGGCACAAATTGAGAGAGATGATGCCTCGGCGGCCGCCCCGAATCACCAGCCATGCCGCGCCTTGGTCTGAGCCCCCCAGCCTCTCTGCACGGCATAGGGGACACCTCGTCACTGCCCAGCCTCTGCCTTGGTCATCTGTGAGCCCCAGGGGACTGCATCAGACACAGATGGGGAGTCCCCCCCCCCCCCCGGGGCTGTAGGCAGCTGGTCATATTTCCTGAATTATCTTCTCCATCCATCATCACCTGGGCCCAAAGCAGAGCCGCAGGTTTACAGAAACGAAAAGCCAGATGAGAAGGATTCTCTCTCTTTGTTCTGCCAGGAAGGAACCCGAGGTACAGAGTGGTGACATGGCTTACCTGGGACCCCACAGGGAACGTAAGGCGGAGCCATGCTGAGAACCCAGGCCGTGCAGCCCACGACCCCACACACTTGCTCTCAAGTGCCTCCATCATTGGTGGCATTTTCCTGGCCCCTTATTCTCGTCTTCCCGAAACCTCTTAATGAAATTGTATTTTAGTGAATTTCAACTCTTCTTAGTTTTGTCTTTTTTTTTAAAGTATATTTGCAGCTAGAGGTATTTAATTAAAATTAAAATTAAAAATTGTTTCTCGGTTGCACTGAGCTCATTCCAGGTGTTTTGCAGCCACTTGTAACTATCGGCGACCGTGTTGGGTTGTGCAGTTGGAGAACGTTTGCATCACTGCCCAGCGTTGGGCAGCATGGATACAAGATCTTCTAAAAAACAAAAATAAGGTGGATGAAGAGGATAGGAACAGTAAGATTGTTGATAAACATCAGGGCGATTAGCTATCTTTATCCAAAATTTTTCCAAGACAAGGCATCCTTTTGTGTTGTTTTCGGTTGGTTTACTTTCTAAAGGGGCATTTTATGTCTTTTTTTTTTATCCCCCAACATTCATACAGTTACTGATAGCCACTTATCATTTCTTTTACCTGTTTTGTAAGTTTGTTATTCTTCCTTTCCTATAGATTAAAGGAGATAGAACGCAGAAAGTTGCTCTCCAGGCAATAAGATGAAAGGAGCTACCGGTTATTTTGTTACCACTCTCCAAAAGGAAACCTGGAATTCACTGGGCCTTATACAAGCTTATTGTCCTGGAATTAATAACAATAATATGTTGAATCAATTATTATAATTTTGGTAACATTTGACTGCTTAGAGGAACCTCAGAAGATTTTGCATATCCTCTGTTGATCTAGTTTTCTTTATGCAAAAATGGAGTAGGGAAGTAGGTCAGTGCCTGTGCTAAAAGCAAAAAAGTAAGCGCACTCATTTTTTTTCCCCAAACATTATTATATTTTCGTCTTGGCTCAGAGACCGATACCACCAGTGCCCGCTGGCTTGGTGCTCTCTACCTCGTGGTCCAATTCCATATGGCATCTGTCCTAGAGGAGCCTTACATTTGGCTCCTCGCCAAGACCAAGAACGGCATTGGCGCTCGGTCTCCTGTAGTTTGTAGGTGAGGTGCTGGCAGAGATGTGGGCGCTTTTGGCGAAGGCCCGTGAGTGACCCGAGTCCTCAGGAAACCTCAGCCTCAAGAAACCCGGCTCATGGAATACTGAGTGATGACAATTGGCCTTTACATCTTAATGTGTCCAGATTCTGTAGACACCTGTTCTTAGGGGTGTGACATTGGAAAAGTCACTTTACCTCCATGCCTCTCAGTGGCGTCATTTCCTAAACCGCGTGTTGCGATACCGTATGTCAAGTACCTGGCGAAGGTTCTGGCAAAGAGGAGGCTCTCAATACCTATTTGAATTTGAATCTAACTCCTGACCTGGACTGGGTACTAAGGATGGCTAGGGAGTGCAGAGAGTGAGCCAGTCTAATTTTCTCAGCCTGAGGTCAGTCTAGTAAATAGAAGATCTCACTGAGGTTGGGGTTCTCTGTTCCCATAATTATCCCTCTGTGAAGAGCACATTGGCTCTCTCCGGCCTCTGGCAAGTACCCCCAAAGGTTTAACTGTGGACACATAATTTCTGGCTTCCTTAGAAGTGTCAGCGCGCACAGCCTCCTGAGAACAAAAGAAGTCAGTAAGTCTCTGCTAGAAACAAGCATCCGCCAGGGAGGAAGCTGGGAGTGCAAAGGAGGAGGAGCTCGCCCCGCATCGGAGCAAAGTTAACCAGTCTCTTGTGCTACCATTAGGATCTCGGCGTGGGAGTCAGCAGTGCGGGGTCGGTGAGGGTTTGGGCCCCCTGTCCTGCACGGAAGCTTTTGATTGAGAAGATGTGCCGTGGCGGTAGTTTGTGTAAGAAATAGACATTGTTGGATCTGCTTGAGGGATTGTTAGGCACTGAGCATTTAATGATAATCTTTGGAACGGTTGTTTGCAAAATGGCAAGTAGTTGGGAAATGACGTGTATATGTGGGTGAGGGGTGCTCATTGATGTCACCCTGTGGGGATAGAGAGGAGGGGACTCTGTGGAGATGGAGACATTGTTACGTGATTATCGAGAAAAATATGTGTTTTAACGTGGTCTTAATGGAGTGTCAAGTTCAGCATTGGCCCCCTCTTTTCCATAGAGAGTAGAAAGGGTGTGCATGTGTGTGTGTTTTAGTGCTGCCTTTTATTTGGCAGTGTGATTCTGGGGACCCAGCAGGATTTGCTCTTGGCCTTCTCTTCTCTTAGATTTACCCTGAGCCATTCACTCGCAGCCCAAGGGAGACCTGACACAGTGTCCAGCCACGTGATGGATTAGAAATGTTTTGTGCTTTGGAGCCCATCGGGCCTAGGTTTGAATTCTCCTTCTACAGTATATGAGCCAGTAATCTTAAGAAAGGAACTTAATTCTTCGATGTTTGCATCTAGAAAATCATACTTTCTCATAGGGTTGTTGTAAGGGTTAGAAATGACGAGTGTAAAGCACCTCCTACAGCATCTGGCATGTAAGTCCTCACTGAAAGATAGGCATTGTTGTTTAGGATGTGAATTTTGTTTGAGTCTCCACTATGAAAAAGTTGGGATTGAAGAGAAGATTTGTAAGGGTCAGTCATTTCTGAGTCATTGCCTCCCCCCAAGTGCAAAGACGCGATTTAACAGCACAAAAAGCTAACACTTCTCAGACCCTTCTCCTGGGATGCGTTCTGTAACCAACACCGACAAGTGACGTGGCATCCGTCACTCTCATTCTACAGATGAAGAGTGTAAGGCCTGGAGTGGCACAGTTCGGAAGGGGTGGCCCCGGAATTCAGAGCCCGTGCCCTGAGTCCGACAGCCCACTCAGATCGGAGGTCTGCAGGCATCCCTGCAGGATGGCTGATGGGGAAGGGTTATAAATAGGCACTCACCCACATAAAGAGCAAAGGCACGAGGCACAAGCCCTTTCATCAGCTTCCCTTCCTTCAGGCACCCCCGTGAGTATTTCTTGAGGAAATGAGAAAGGCCCCCCATGGGGCAGGCAGTGCTGGGATGCTTGCCCTAAGTCCCGGCATGAGGACTGGCGTAAGGTCCCCTAAGTCCTCCATTGTAGTAACTACTAGTGCTCTGTACAGACAAGACACAAGTGCCCCGTTTGGGGAACTTCCGTTCCCTGCTGGCTGAGACCTGTGGCCATGCCTTCCTCTTTTCATCCTCGCTGATTGTCAGCAGCGGTAACCACAGCCCTTCCTGGCCCAGAAATACATCTTGCCACACTCTCTGCTCTCAGCGAGCTGTGAGCACGACACTGTGTTCTGCGTGGGGCTGTGCCGCCCCCACTGTGCCCGAGTCGGCTGCGTGGGATTACAGAGTTCACTGGATCCTCCAAGGGCGATTTGTACAGAGGGATGGGTGCCTGAGAACAGGATGAACGATCAGCCTCTACCACAAACAAGCATCACATTGCACCTAAATTGTTGAAGGAAGATTTTGCACTCAGTATTTTATTCGGCAGAACATTTTTTATAACAATAAGGTTGATTAGAGAAAAGCTCCGAAAGTGCTTCAAGTTAAGACAGTCTGATTGTTTATCTCAAGAATAAAAAAAAAAAAAATTAAGTGGTAAACTGGGGGGAATGAGAAGAAGTGGAAATTGGAGCCAGGACCTAGTGAAGAGTATTTGCCATCATTTTCCTCTCGGGATTAAATTGAATTCAGGATTTCTCCTCTCCACAGGCTTTTTGTTTGTCTTTTAGTCATCACCAGGGTCATTTTTTTATCCGGGGCTCGGGGCCACCCTAGCTGGGCCCACAGTGGACTGAAGGTACTCTGGTGGTCCTTGATTGTGGGCTTTAACCTAATAAGGAACCCTGCTTAAGATCCTTGAGTGTCTTCTAATTATTTCCCCCAGGCTACCAGGAAATAACACCTGCCATTTACAGTGAAGTTTTAGTCCATGTGGCCCCTTTCTGACCTTTCTGCCTCCTGAGCTGGGGCTTGGTGGTGGTCATGGAAGTGGCTCTGTAGGTACCAGATCTGCCGGCCAGGCATTTGCTTAGGTGCCTTTTATTTTTACAGGATGGGATGTGAAGTCAGGAACCCAGTACTGCAAATGAGTGCTGCTCAGGGCATTCAGCCTTGTCACTGGGGGGAGTGGGTGGGTTTAGGGTGCATTTAGGAGTGTCGGGGCGGGGCAGGGGGGAGATGAAGGAGGTAGGGGATTTTGCTTTACTACAGCTCAAATAGGAAGGATCCAAATAAAAAAAAAATGCATGCCTTCATCATCATATTCCATGATGTTGACTAGAATGGCAGAACTCTAAACAGGAGCGTTCTCTCTTCCAAATGAGGGTTTTGGAAACCAGCATTAAAGAAGATTGATATGTAAAAGCTTATGGTCTCGCTCTTTGTATCAGTCCCAAATATTTACTGAAGCTAGGAGAAGAAAAGGCAGACTTTCCTCTTTTCTCTCCCAAACGTGTGATTGTTTAGAACTCAAGTACAACATCTGGAAGTCAGATATACAGAGAGCAATTTATGGAGTGTGAAAGATTTGAAATATTCAGTGTCCTTTAGTGGGAACTCAACTTTCTGGGGCTGCATTTTTTTTTTCCGGCACAAAGCAGGCATTTCTGAGATCGCCTTTGCCTCTCTGAATTAAACCCTTTGTGCCCGGATCCCATAAACAATGTGCTTTTTAAACGGGAGCCCCCTCCCCGCCCTGGCCCTTTTCTCCAGCCTGGGCAGCCAATCGGCTGCGCCGAGCCGCATTGCTGGAGCACTTTCCATTCTGAGCAGCAACAACGTACTGATTTGATGCACACATGGATGCCTCGCGCACTCTGCAAATTCATCACCAGCATCTTGCATTAGTCATCTGACGGACTGCCAAGTGTTTCATTTTCTTTTCATGTGACTTTATTATTACCACCTCTCTCCTCTCTTCCAAAAACCTCCAAAAGGCGGGGGGTGGGGGGTGGCGCGGAGGGGGAGCATCCAGCAGAAATCCAGCCCTGCCCTCCTTTGCACACGAGAGCCAGTGTGGGGCTGATAAGGCTGCCGATGCGTTGGTGGCAGCCTTGCAGAGCGAGACCTGCACTTAACTTGCAGCTGCCTCCCGAGCCGGGCTTCAAGATGTCCACGCCCCGGGTGACAGCCGGCAGGGCGCTGCCCTGTGCTCGGGCGGCGATGCTGAACCGCAGCCTGCAGTGAGAGCCCGCAGCCGCTGCCGCCGCCGAGCAACCTAATGGTGCCTGTGCTTTGTTTTAGTTCATCAAATTTCTCCGACTCATTAGGCGCTTTGCCCCGTGCTCCTCTTGCTCCTCTTCCTCCTCCTTCCGCCTCCCCGCCCCCACCCCACCCCCATTTTTTTTCTTCCTGTCCCTCACCGTGCAGCCCTAACTCTGGCTCCCGGTTCCCTTTTTGACAGTAACGGCACAGCCAACAAGATGAACGGCGCTTTGGATCACTCAGACCAACCAGACCCAGATGCCATTAAGATGTTTGTCGGACAGATTCCCCGGTCCTGGTCAGAAAAGGAGCTGAAAGAACTTTTTGAGCCTTACGGAGCCGTCTACCAGATCAACGTCCTCCGGGACCGGAGTCAGAACCCTCCCCAGAGTAAAGGTACAGACCTCGGGGGACGCGGGGCGGTGGGGGTGGAGGGGGGCGCGGAGTCGGGGGGCGCCGGGGGCTGGGCGGATGGGGGTGCACGCGAGCCCAGCAGGGCTGCGCAGCGCCCCAGGGCGGGAGGACCACGAGGGGAGCCGCCGCCCCGGGGCTCCGGCCAGCCGAGCTCCTCCCCGCGCCGGCACCCGCGCCCCCGCCCGCGGGACAGGTGGACCAGGCCGGCCCGGGACGCGCGGGAGGGAGGAGCAGCGGGAGCGCGCGGCCGCGCCTCGGTCGGGGCGCGTGATTGCTCTCCCGAGGTCACTTCCTCGGCGGCGCAGGCTGCTCTCGGGTGGAGTGCATGCCTCTCCCGGGAACCGTGTTTCTCAGCCTTGCGTTGCAGAAGCGAACTCTTTCTCCCTCTGCCTTCCTGTTATCGCCCGTGCAATTACAATCGCATTGGACTTTTCCAGAGCCTGTGGGGACCCTGAGATGTCTCCCGCACAGTTAGTGCGTTGCCACTGGTGTAAGGAAGAAAGGGTGCACTTTTTAAGAGGGACATCAATTCTTGGGGCTTAGATGGGTTTTCCTTAAGTGAAATGTGCCTTTTCGGGCGGGAAGAAGCACCCTAGTGGCCTGAAATAGTTAGCACACCTTCAAAAATGCGTGTGGTTTACGCCCTTACCGGTGGTGAGATTCAAGTGTACAATCTGGTGGTTTTTACTGCCTCCATTTTAAGACTAGGGTGATGGGGAGAGGGGGTTTCAGTTATTAAAATAGAGACCAGAAATCTCTTTACTAGGGAGGAAGCTTCCGTGTATTGGAGTCATCCTTTGTAAGCTCTGTGCAAACTAAATTTAAAAATATCTTCTCTGCTGCTTCTGTTTGGTCTTTGTGGATGTTTTAACCTTGCTTTCTTATTTTTGTTCTTTCTGTTCTTGATGTCTTGGGCTGTCTAACCCAGGGCTCCCCGGTCTTTTCAGTGGATCTTGCACTTTCGTTTTCTCTGCACCTTGGAATTTGGGTCTGCCCTGTTATTTTATTTCTCTGTTGCCTCTCAGGAGAGGTCCTGCAAACTCATTGTTGGGCTTTGTACCTATAGTTGACTTGAACACATGAGCATTGGCGCACGCTTTTTCTCTGAGCCTCTTTCCTACTGTCAAGGTGAGGGAGAGGAGGAAATCACCCTTGAGACTGGTGCTCCGTGACCCTGAGAAATCGTGGGCTACCTCATGTTCTCTCTAGCTGCTGCAGTCTCATAGCACTTTGGGGAACCTTTGAAGAATTTTAAAGCCAGTACTCATTTTATAAGGGTGGACAGACCCGCCTTCAGATTATGTTCCTGGGACTCCCGTTTTCTGTCTCAAGGTGTGGAACACCAGGAGTGTTCTCCAAATAGCTTACGTGGAATTTTGTTCCCACAAACTCGATTGTCCCATAATTTAAACAAAAGAAAATCACCTATCTAAAATCCAGTAGGATTTAAAATGTCACAAATTGGGGCAACGTTGAGAAGGTTGTTAATGATATTCCTGAATTATTTACCTGCATGTGTCCCAAATGGAGAAGACTAGAATTTGTTTTAATACTTAATTTCTGTAGTATTCTACTGAGGAAAGATGGTACAATTCACCTGACTAGAGCTAAAGACTCACCAAATAAGGGCCATCCTGCCATCTAGAATGACACCCATGGAGAACTAGGCCAGGGCAGTAAGCAAGTGTTTTGGTAGCCATGGTTCATCCCAGTCTAGGAAAACATGCCTCCAAATTTCAGTTTATCAGCATTTTTCAGGATGACCTCTGACATATGTGATCAAAGCTCATTTTTTTTGTTGCCTGATTATTTGCATTTTATTTGACACAGAGCTTATCTTAGCCAGAAGACCCTCCTTTCAGTCAACTAGGCATGGCCCAGTTCTTTTACCATTTTCTCTCTTTTCCCCAGTGTTCCTCTGAACATTGTCTTGACCTGGTCGTGTTTGAAACTATACATTTTGTTGACCTCATTCACTAGGTCTTACAACCAGCCTCGTTTAAATAGCTTGCGTAAGCCCACCATCTTGGAGGGGAGAGGAGACTAGAGGAGGGAACCAACTTTTTTGAGCATGTATGCTGTGCACGGGGCCCTGTTTTGGGAGTCTTTTCCTTCAGTTCTTGCCCAAATCCTGAAAGTAGGTGCTGTTGGTCACATTTTAGAGATGAGGAAATGGAGGCTCTATGGAAATGAAGCAACAGCCCAGGGGACCCAGCTAGTAAGTAGCGGAGTAGGAAATTGAACACGGTCCTCCTGTCTTCGTGCTCTCTACCGCCACGTGCCCACCTCGCGGAGATGAGGCCACACACCAGCTTTGTCTGCTCCATTTCAGGGTGTGAGTCAGAGGCCTTCTCCTGTGCCTAAATGCCCCCCCAAATGAAAGGAAGGAATTCTGCCCTTCACGAGCAAGGTCGATTTGGTCCCTGCCTTCGTGTTTGGTTTTCATGCTCACGGGTTTAGATGCTACCTCATTCCAACTCATGCTACCGTGGGATAGAAGCTACAGATCAAATCATTCAAATCTTACCTTTGGAAATATAGGTCAATTCCCATTACCTTGGACTCCAAATCTCACATCAAATATTGCTTGAAGTACGTGGGCTGTCAGCCAAAGCTGGAAAGGATTTTTGTTATACAGATATCTCTGTTGTAACGGTATTTGTTGTGATGGGATTTGAGCTGCATAATGACATTCCCTTCAGAGGATTACAGCCCTTAGCCACTTGCATATAGAGCGCGGCAGCCACAGCTTGTCTTTACCTTATACCTGTGTGTGCCACGCGGTATTTTCCTGTGCATACATGCTGTAGGACCCCGCATTTACACTGGTCCCAACTCTGACAGCAGAGTGGGGTCGTCATGTCTTCCCAGGGCTGATGGCATGGCTTCAGATAACAGAATTTTCTACCTAACCATGGTCTAAATGATCTACGTAGGGCTCCTGGAGTGGCCTTGATTCATTGCCTCTCTGACACAAGTGGTTCCAAGGAAAGAGACAAAATCAGGTTATTACCTGATCGGGGTGCATTAGGTTTTCCTCTCATTGTGCACGCGATGTCCTTAAGCATCAAAACTTTCTTCTGTATTTTTAAAGCATCCTGTAAGAGTTAGAGCCGAAACTCTGTGCCTTCTCCCTGTTGGTGTATGTGTCGGCTAAGCCAAGTCTGCCACTCGGGGGAACCCAGCTCAGTGATCTGTCCCATCTCCCAGGACTCAGGGAGATGATGTTTTATTCAGTAGTTCTTGGTCGAGTCTATGGGTGGTAAGAAATACCACCTAGTAGTTAAGAGCATTGGTTTTGAGGTCAGACAAGCCGAAACTCAATTTCTGGCTCTACCACACCTCGGGTGTCCGCCTTGGGCATGCGCCTAATCTCATCTGAGGAGGGAGGCCCTCCTCCTGGGGTGGCTGAGATGACGTTAGATGCTTTTCAAAGAGCTGGAAGGTGGGAGGAGCTCGCGTGGCACCCGTTACTGTTATACTTGCTGTTACCATCACTGTCCCCAAGAACCTGCAATCTAATAGGGACGGTGAGGCCAGTGCACAGGTAACGAGAATACTGAAGACCATGGGATAAGGATGAGAAGGAGAGGGGCCTAGTTGAACTCTGGAAGTTTGGGGAGGGAATGAATACTTAGCAACTGCAGAGACAGGAAGACATGGCATCTTTTCCAAATCTCCAAAGAGAAAAATAGGATTTCCATAAGTAAAGGCGGTGTTTGAGCATTACAGGCAGATGGACGGGCCTGATTTCAGGCGCAGAGGTGGGACGTGCAGGGGCAGGTTCTGGGAGCCACGAATCCCGAATCCTGCCAGAGTTCAAAGGAAATGTGAAGTCCGTGAAATGAAATGGCCGAGGGCAAGGTCACGACATCTGGAAATAGAGGCTGGAGCCAGTTCTTAGGAGGCCTTCTTTCTCAGGCTACAGTGTTAGAATTTGATCGGAGAGACCGTCGAGGGTCTGTGAAGGCTGTGGCAGCGAGGGGAACAGAGACCAGGAGACTGGTGAGGTGTGTCAGCTGACGCACACGGGGCCTGAACAGAGATGCCGGTGGCCGTGGCCGTGGAGAAGGCGAGTCCTGAGTGACACAGACATGACGGTGGTGGAAAGAATGGAGGCTTGATAGCTCGGCTGCGGCGGGGATGAGCAGGAGGGCTTGGCCTGAACCCGGAGGCGTGGGGAAGCAGTCAGCAGGGGAGGGAGTGGGAAGGAGAGGGATATTAAGTTCAGTTTGAGCCCGTTGAGTCTGTGATGCCACAGTAGCGTCAAGAAGGATGTGGGTCAAGGAGAGCCACTGGCTTTGGTGGCCGGGAGGGCACGAGAGCGTTTCAGAAGGTGGAGGCCACGGGTTGTGTAGGTTTACATGTGGGACTGTGAGTAGAGACTGCCCTTTCTAGTGGGCTGGCCATGTTTTTTTTAAGAAAATAATGAGCACATGAAGCCAAAGGACATATTGAAAGCACAAGAAAGACCGGAATCAGGGTAGACAGAGTGGCTGAAGAGCACACGGAAAAGGGTAGAAGGGGACCTCAGTTGAGACAGCAGAGCGGTTAGAAGGAAGTAGCAACAAGCACATTTCGGTCTCGTGGAGAGAAGTAGACAACACGTCTTCTCAGTAGACCGCTCACTCCTGAGGAGGCTGGTGGAACAGAAGATGTAAGGAGAAGGGAACAGATTTAAAACGACCACTTTGGAAAATCCAGCACGAAAGAAGAGCAGGATTGCTGACGAGCTGGGAGGCCCCGTGACCCTGGGATGGTGACGCCTGGGAGTAGGGCCCTGCGGCTTGGGTCCTGTGAGCGAGCCCAGACTCGGCAGCACCTGTTGCTGGCGAGGCCTGGACAGCGTGGGAGGTCAGGAAGGGTATGGGGAGTGCGGGGACTGTTCTCTGAGACCTAAGGTAGGGAAGCAGGTAAAGGCAGAGGGGTCGCCCAGGGCAGGGGGGCGGGGGGCACAACGGCGCGTCCGCTGAGCCAGCCCTCACAGCCTCCAGTGTTGGTAATGCCGTTCCTTGGGTCGCTGCGCTCCTGGTAGCGCCACTCTCCCCGCAACCCTTCCCCGGGGTCCTAGCAGTCCGTCCCGAGCGCTAGTTACATTGTGCTCCGCTCAAATGTTAAATGTTATTATTGAGTGTTGTTAAGTTAAACATTGTGACTCTGATTCTACCGGAAGGAAAACCGAGGGGTCTGTGCTCAGTAACTAGAATGAAATCATTTAACATTTGAAATTGGTAGGGTGGAACCAGGCCCTCGGTCCGGACCTAAGGCCTCACTGATCACCCCTCCCTCCCTCCGTCTCTTTTTCTGCAACTTCTTACCCAAGGGGAGGCTGGAAACAGGAAGTGGCCGTGTGGCCTATCGCTCCCAGCCACAGGCCTAAAGAACAGCACTTCCTTTTTTCTTGAAATGTGCTCAGAGGTCGCGGCAGAAGGGCCGCACGGCTGCAGCCCTCGCAGTGCCCAGAGCCCAGGGTTCCGGGTGGGACAAAAATTAAATTCACAGCTCCTCTGGGAAGAGTTACTAAGTTTCAGAAGAGCAATTTCGTGGTGGTGGCGGCACTTGGTAGCGTGTCCTCTTCTTGGTGGTCAAGCTGCAGTTGGGCTGGACGGCAGCTCGCCCCGGCTGACGCGACCCTCGTCCCC
>CM052897.1:114393712-114418197 GCA_028534135.1 Potos flavus | reverse complement strand
TTTTTTTTTTTTTTTTTTCTTTTCTTGGTCTTATTTACTTTGTTCCCCTAAATAGAACCAAGGCTCATGCCAGAGTGCTGTGCATTTCTTTCATGGTTCCTGGTGAAAGTGCTCTGTTTGGTGTGAGTGAGCCCTCTCAAAGCCTCCCAGCTCTCTGGCTCCCTGCTTTAGGGAGGTCTAGGGTCCTCTAGTGCACTCAGGGTCAGATGTTCACAGTCTTCATGAGTGCGTCTCCCCCCGCTTCCTCCCTCAGCACAACTTACAAGGACAACTCAGCTCAGAGGCATTATCTTTTTTCTTTAAATTTTTAAGGATTTTGTCCACCCCCTTTTCCCAAGCCTGGCCGTGCTAAAAACCTATCTGCTGATGAACAGATCACTAACTGGCATCACTGTCTGGTGCAAACCGCTGTGTTAACCGGTATCTTTGGCTGCAAACTGAAGAAGGGGTCAGCCATCCTTGCAGAAGTAATGGTGTAAGGCCTCAGCACCATTTTCTTGGGTGGAGGAAGGTGGTTGGGAAGAGGGGTTTTGCTGGTCTCTCCTGGGGGGCATTTAGCCCGGACTCCCATCAGCTCTTGGAAAATAAGGCATCAAAAAGTTGCCGGTTGGCGTGCTGTAGCCCTATGTAATAAGACTTGGGACAGTGTGTGCAAACATGTATCTGGGTGTGTGCCCACCTATACCGTAACTAAACTTCCAGACTGATTAAAACAGCCCCGCATTTTGGCTGACAAATACTGAGGATCTCATGTACAGAACTTTGTGGTACACACTATGGTAGAGAGAAAAAAGAAGAAAGCAGCATCCCAGCTTCTCAGAACCTTATAATCCAATGTTCTACACCGTTGAGTTTAGAGAGTATTTTAAAAATGTGATATTCTAGAATATTCTTAAAGGAAATTATAGGGACTGTAAGTTTCTGCCATCGTCACTGTGATTAAACCCTTCTCTGTGTGTAGTCGCTACACAAGCCGCATTAACGTGTCACCCACCACTGCCTCCCCCTCCTTCCTGAAGAGCTGTGTTCCAGGTAGTTGGTGCACAGATTTTTGAATTGATCTCCAGCGTGGGCAAAGCTAATAAACACGGTTTGGGTGAAAGGCACTGGTAAAAGCTTGAGATGTTATTACCGTTCTCATGCCACTTTATTATTTTTAAATTGTGCATCCTTTTAAGTAGATTATTTGTTCGCCATAGTCTCCATTATATCTAAGCAAAGCATTCACAGAAATTTCTAAAACCTTTTCATTTCTCTCTGTAGGTTGTTGTTTCGTAACATTTTATACAAGAAAAGCTGCACTTGAGGCCCAGAATGCACTGCACAATATTAAAACTTTACCTGGGGTGAGTCGGTTTACTTTTGTACCAAAATCACTTTATTGCTTGAAAATGGTCCTTTCAACTGAAGGTTCTAGTTATGGGCTCTTAGTGGCAAAAATGACTTTGGTCTTTTGAGGAGTGTGAACTGACCCCTCTGTTCCCCCTGGAGCAGCCAGACCAGCTGGCCGGCCCCGAAAGAAGGATTGGCATTAATGCTGATGGAAAGAGCTCTCAAATGGCATGTCCCCTGGTCAGAAAATCAGAGTGACCCCACCGGGTAGCAGCGGCTGCCAAAGAGTATTGGGTGGGCTAAGATTTTAAAAGGGGAAAGAAAAAAAAAAAATTCAACACACACGAGAAAAGCAGATGGAAAAGGAAAAGCTTTTACTCACCAGGAGCCCCTTTTGAAATTTAGTCTCAGATTTTCTTTTGAAAGGACAAAATGTACCCTGTACAGCCATAATATTAAACCTCCTAATGGTTTCTCAACAGTCAATGGTGGTTAACAAAGTCAATGTTTTAATGCCTAATTTGTGGCTTCATGTTGATAGAGAACAGAAAATACAAAGCTTACGGTTTGTTTTGTTTTTTTTTTCCATTTCCTTCCTGGTAATGTTTGATGATTAGTACAGTTCACTAGAAGTGAACTGATGTATGTAGCTGCTGCATCCGAATACATTATTTCTGGGGTTTTGTGGCATTTTTATATATTGCATGCTGGTGTAGAGTGTCCTGTGCTGTTTGCATATTTTCCCCACTGACCCGAATATCAGCGATGAGTTCATTTACTATCCCAACAGTGTGCATTGGTTCTAATGAATAACTTGTGGTGAGCCGTGCGATAATAATTTCATTGAAACCCGGTTTGATCAGAGTGTAAGAAAGATAATACAGTGTCCCTCATGTCTTCAGGGCGTGATTCCGGCTACCACTTTGCCGTCTCTGTAGACACACGGACACCCGTGTATACACAGGCTCACATACGCACACACAGGCATTTTATGACCCATCCCCCCCAGAGAAGAGAGCATATGTTTAAATCACCTTAGGTCCATTGAAAATTTCATAGTATTTTGTAGTGGCAAGATACTCAAGAAAACATTTTCAAAACATTAGCTTCTTAGCCACCCCAAATAATAAATTACGAACCTTGATCTTCAATCCCACCCCGTGGCCTCTCCCTTTTCCTTAGAGCAAATCAAGGAGCAGAAGAGTCAGAAAAGCAAGCACAGGCTAGCAGAATTCTCCCTCCTTGTTTTGCTACTTCTCCTTGAAACTTTTAAGGTGGTTTTAGTAAAAGACAGCTTTTAGGACATCTAAGTGCTTTTGCTCAATGACTTTTTTTTTTTTTAAGTATTATTTCAGCTTTGTTTTCCTTACAAATGGAATTTTTTTCCAATGTAAATTCTAGAAGGTTGCAAGGTTAGGTCACATCATCAAATGAAGCAACCAAGGCAAGTATTTACTGGCTTAGCCAACAATAGGAAAGTTGTTGTTTTGTTTTTTGTTTTTTGTTTTATTTCTCAGTCTCCTAATCACACCCAAAGACCACTTTGTATTCCTTCTTTTATTTTTTTTTATTTTTTTATTTTTTTTTTTATTCCTTCTTTTAAAAAGAAATACTTTATAGTAATCAGCACACAAAATCCCTTCTAGGTATGTTCAAAAAAATTCCTGAGATGATGAATTTATTTAGCATTTAGGGCATATTAATGCCAAATCACATTCTAATTTAAATTAATGCAAAGCTTGGGTAATTTGAATTCATCCACTCCACTATAATTTGCACAACTTCCCAGTACGCCATCCTTATTGGTGACGACACTCTCAAGAAGCCGGAGTTCATACGATGAGTGGGCCATGTTGGAAAACCTACAAGGGGCGGGCAATTCTGCTTCTGTTTGGGACATCTCACTCTGACCCTTTCCTAGCAAACAAGTAGCATCTTCGGTATTTAACAAACAAACAAAAAAAAAGTGATGCATATGTTCTGTTTTTCTCTTCTTAAAAATTTTGCGTGCAGAAGTCAGGAACGGTGATTTTGGAGACCCATTATTAAGCCCAAGAATTCTGGAGTTGGAAAAGAGGGCTTGGGGATTGTTTTTTGGTTTTCTTTTTCTCCGGTTCAACTTCGTATGCGTCATGACCTGCGGCGGGTTAAAGGGCAATTGTGAGGAGTCAGGTCTGATTTGTAGGCTCCCAGCCTTCACGGTGCTCACACTGAGGGTAGCATTTGCCGCTTCAAATTCGGTAAATGGGCACAGGGCTCCCTATATTGCATTTACGGATAGTTCTGTCTGAAAAACATCACCCTGAACAGCTAGAGGCAAAACATGAAAGTTGGTTTCCTTTCAGCTGTGGGCTTTTGGTGGACAGAAAGAATTGGGACCAGACATAAAAGATTAATGCATATTTGGGGGAAAAAAATATTACAGGGTGCCTTGCTGTTTGATTACAAGCCTTGGAATTAGTCAACATTTCCATAATTCTAAACCAATATACACCTGTTTTCCCACTGTGACGTGAAGGCACAACTTAATTTAACAGAACCCGTGCTGTGCAAAATCTCTCATTAACTACCAAGTGAGTTCGGTAATTTAAAGTTGTAGCACTACTATTTTAACTGGTTGCCTTCATATTATGAAATTAATAAGAAATTAATGATGCACTTTGCCATATGCCTTCAATTTCTTTCTGAATAAAAATAAAAGGGATAAAGAAAAATGCATCAGCAGCTGACACTTTAAAGCTTTTCTGGTTGTAATCATTTTTCCTGCGGATAAAATTCATTAAAAAGGCACTTGCCACTTTTTTTTTCCCCCTAAAGTGTCCAAGACTTTCAATTTAAAACAAGATCAAATAGTGCTGGGTCCCCCCCCCCAGTTTAATTTTCTTTTGCAGCTGATGTTTTATATCATAGGGAACTTTTATCGTGCACCCAAACTTGATTGATGCTTAGGGACCCGTCTTTCGGTCTTGAGAGAAACAAAGAACTCAGTACCGCAGAGGAAAAAATGCTGATGGGACTGTCTTATTCAGAGGAATGAATTTTTCTTTGAAGGCACCCCTCCTTCATGGCATGTGTGGGTCGAAGAGACCCTTTCCATGGTGGGCGGGGGATAGGGTGAAAGATCAGTGCAGAGTCATTAGGGACACATTTTTCACGCCGTGTAACTGAGGAAGACACTGGGTCTTTCATCCTCTGAAACACTCACCATAAATCGTAGAAATACACTATTGGCACTAAAGGGAGCCGATTCAATAGCTCAACACAGGGAGGAGCAAAGAAGGAACATCCGGGGGTCCCTTCCCTGGGTTGACCACGCTCTCCTCTGGAAAGGGAGGCTTTGAGGCGTAGACAGCAGATCACATCTCAGGCCCAGTGCCTTACTTACTCCTGACATCTCGGTAGGGGAACAGAACACCGATTCCCGAGTGCCTGCTGTGCGCCAGGCGCTAAGCTAGAGCTGCTCAGGCCTGCGCGGGCCGGAAGCTGCCCTTCCTGTCCTCAGCTGGCCAGGCGCCTCCTGGAGGCCTTGCCTATCTCGCTGGCTCCTAGGGCTCTAGGTCTGGCTTGCTGGGGGCCTTGGAGCCGGGGGTCCTCATTCTCTAGGCCCAGCACACTCACTGCTGCGCCTTGATGGCTATCCTGGTGCTGCGGAGTGAGACTCCTGTCACCTCAAGAGGAGACTTCCGGGATGTCGGGCAGGGCCACGTGACGAGCCGCCGGCTTGGCTGCGAAGTCGTTAGCCCGACCTTTTCCGAAGCCGAGCCGGGTGTGTTCCTGGACAGATTT
The DNA here is from genome assembly GCA_028534135.1 of Potos flavus. Taxonomy (NCBI): domain Eukaryota; kingdom Metazoa; phylum Chordata; class Mammalia; order Carnivora; family Procyonidae; genus Potos; species Potos flavus. Next base: position 114,413,079 of record CM052897.1, on the reverse strand, counting down.
GGGTTGCCTCTGCCTTGACGGTGTAGCAAATCGGGCTCAGAGGTGGCTTCTTTTGTTCCGGAAGGGAGAGCCTACCTGGTAGGTGTAGTCAGGAGAGATGTCATCGCCCACGCTTGTATTTCCCAGAGAGAAATCCTTGTGAAGGCAACTTGCAAGACTCATTTTTGTTCTCACTGACCTGATTTTAGCTTAATTAAAAAATAAAATGAAGACCTTAACGGAGGCACGGGAAAGCCACCACGGTCTCTTCCATAATCACATGTCCAGGGCCACAGAGCCCCGTGCCAGGGTCAGCGCCATGCGTCTGTCATTCTCTTGTCATACATATTGTCTCTAGCAATAAGGCTTTCTGATTGAAAATCCACAGCAGTATCGTTAGAGCATTCACTGTATAAATTAATTTAATTAAGGATGTAATAACAGAGAGGAATACAGTTTTGGAAAAGCTCTTAAATTTTTACAGCAAGGAGGAATCAGAATCTAAATGTCTTGTAAAATATTAATTGCAAATTTCTCCCAGACATTTTCTGGGCATGGGCCTTACTCCTTCCTTTCTTTTTAGAATCACGACCGGTTTTATTAAACGCAGTTTATATTAAGGAGTTACTGCCCTAAGAGAACATTTGTTTAGAGCTCTCCATTTTCGTGGTGGCTTACTGAAAGGTGTTTTGTAATAACACATGCAATGGGAGCAAGGACTGCACGTAGATTGGAGATATAAAAACAAATGAGCCTCATCCAGGAGGAAGAAGCAGTAAATAAAACTGCCTCTTGGGACAAGTGTGCTCACCCGCACGAAGTGAAGCAGCCCCTTCTTGGCTTGCCCTGGAAGACGTCATTTCCCGACGCGGGTAGGCACTCTCCTTCCCCCCAGTGGCCTTCCACACAACTCTCCATAGGATTGTACCCCTGCATCTTTTAAGAGCGCAATGCTGGGGTTTAATATTCTTTCAGCAGAACAGCTTGGCTCTCCCTGGGACCAAATTCAATTTGCCCATTGTAATGTATTTTGAGGTACTCATTTTCTTTGAACCACGTCTTCTAATTATTAATATGTACTTAATGCCTTTGTTCTCAGAGCCACGATGATTATTTTATCATTACCATCATCATTATTATTTCTGTCATAAAATCCCTCAAACCCCATCTCATCATATCATGGATATTCCCTGCACACACCCCCACCCCCACCGCCAAAACCATCTCATTTAATCCAAGCCTAAAGGGGCCGGGCTCGATAAAGTGTCTTCTCAAAGGCCGTTTATTTGAAACAGGAAGAAACAGCCAAAATATCTGCACCAGCAGGTTTCAGGCCTCAAAATCATGTTTCCTGTAGAACACACAGAACATTCATGCACCCCTTCAACAAGTCTTCACCGCATGTGTACGGTTGGGCCAGACCTGCCCTGGGAACTAGAGAATACCGTAGCAGCCACGCTGTTTATGGCAGAATCACCCCCAAAACAAAGCGAGCCCACCACGCCTGTACTTGCTTCCTGTGGAGTAACTAGCTCTTGGATGTTTAGTGCCCAATTGAGTTAGTTTCGTACAGTATTCCCAGAGATGTCAAGTCTTGTTCCCAAAAAATGGCAGTTTTACCCACAAGTGTTCCCAGTGCCCCAAAATAGAACCTGAATGTAGATTTGCTGTTACGTGTGTGTGTGTGTATGTGCGTGTGTGATGTAATTTACATCCTTTACCCAGAGCTCTATGTACGTCTCTATGAACCTGAGATGGATATGGAGTCACACACATCCACACGCGGGTATTAATTGGCCCGAATAAATAAAACCAGGAAGAGAGAGCCTAAAATCCCATTTTCTCTTTGGCCCACCAACATAGTCGTCATTACTTCGTAGTGACCTTTCTGGCATGAGGCTTTGTGAACTGGAACCTTCTTATGTTTGTTTGTCTTGTTGGTTGGTTTCTGCTTTGAGTCAGGATCGTGGAGAACGCTCAGGTACTTGAAAACTGCCATTTACTGGCGATGATCCCTGCCTTCCACCTTCTTAACAAAAGAGGAGGCGCCGAACGAGATAATGTATGTAAAGCTTTTTGAGCCCCCGAAGAACTGTGCTTAGAAGACATTGCTTCTACTTGACAGGTTCCGTGGGCGTGAACTCCTCTCGGGTGGCAAGCCAGCACGCCGCACGTGTGTGCCGCGTGCGGTGTGAACCGGGACCTCGAGTGGGTGTACGTTTCGGAGGTTTGCATCTGCTGAATGGGGCCTGGGCCGAGATAGTTGGCCTCACAGGACTTGCCCAAAGTGGCCATTCCCCTGCTGCCTGTGTTGTTTTAGTGTAACTCTAAGTTCTGCAGAATGAAAACGAAACAGAAAGTAAGGACTCTTTTTTTTTTTTTTTTTTTTTTTTTTTTTTTTAAGATGACCTAGTGAGGGGCCGTGGTGGAGAGTGAGTGTCCCGGTGTGGGTAAGGAGCAGCTCCTCGGGGGTGCACTTGCCCCCCCCCCCCCAAGCCATGCCAGCGTGGAGAGGGACTCATGCTGCAGAAAGAAGCAGGTGCAAGTGGGACTCGGGCCCACGCGGCAGGGGTGCTGGCCGGCTTGTCGGTTTAGGCCTGGAACCGAGCGGGAGAGGATGGAAGAGTGTCGGGGCCCAGCTGGTTCCAGTCTGCAGGCCCGCCCCAAGGGGTCTGGGAAAGCACGTTTTAATCTTCACAAAAAGCCGTTGGAACTCGTCTCTCCCACCCACCATCACATTCTTTCCTGCTGCCGGAGCAGAGGGTTCTGCTTTAGGCTGGCGGGCATTCGGTTCAATAGCTTTGATTGGCAGGTGGTGATGTATGGCTTTGATTAACTAAAATGAAAAACCGGTTGCTTTTCAAATAGGATCCACTCAATACAAGGAGGTGTGTGGGAGAAAACGAATGACAGGTCGTTGGTGGTGAAAAGTTGGAAATGACTGAGCGAAGCAGCCCAGCCGGCACGGGGTTCAAACACGCGGCACCTACACCACCTTTTGATAGCGCAACTTTGGGGGAAGGCCTTGCTTATTTGGTTTTGCAAAACAACATGGTCTCAACTACATACCTGGTTACCAAGACTGTTGGGGGGCCTCGGAGAGCATCTGTGCCAACGACCGAGCTCAGGGGTACGGCTGGGGGTGCGGAGTTGCCCCGTGTCGCGGAGCAGGGCTGCGATCCCACTGGTAACATGCAAGGGCACCATAGGATGGCACAGTGGCAAAAGAAGAAGTAATAGTTAGATATCAGAGGTACTCATTTCTCTTTGCTATCCTAAGACTACCTTGGGAATATTAAGTTCACTCGTTAGATCCCGGTTCCATTAGAGGTTGATAAGATTTCAGAAGAGGACTGTGGGGAGAATCCATGAATTTGATTAAAGGTCTGGATGGAATTGCAGAGGAGGGAGTTATGACAATTAAATGAAAGGGGAAAGTTTTTTTTTCAAAATTTTTTAAAGATTTTATTTTTAAGTTATCTCTACGCCCAGTGTGGGGCTCGAACTTACAACCCCAAGGGCAGTTTTTGTTTTTTTTTTTAAAGTTGGAAAATAGTTCAAAAATAGTCCAAACTATTGGAAAATAGTTAAAATTAAAATAGTTCAAATTATGCAGTCCCCATGAGAACTCATCCCCTGAAAATGTTACTGTCGTGCCAGACAGACCATGAATCCATCACGTGTGGGGCGGGCACAGCTCAGGAGACTGTGTCCAGTGCCAGTGAGCTGGCCAGTCCTCAGCCTCAAGCTCCAGGCCACGAAAAAGTATGCGATGTGTGGAGAGAGTTCTCCCAGGGGCCCCAAGGTTCTTCCCCACCCACGGAAACATGGAGAATGGTGGAGCTGGGGGAGGGGAGGCCAGGATCAAAGGGAGTCTTAGAACTCCTTTTAGAACCCCCAGTGGGCCAGATCCAGTGCAGCTGAGCTCGAGGCCCGCAGGCCCACCACTGGGAGGCGGGGAGGGAAAGACGCTTCGTGTACCCTTTGCTCATTGGAGCCGCAGACTGTCACCGTGCACAGGTGCTCTGGAAGTCTCAGTAGTAGTATGACACAAGCTATTAAAGTTGTTTTGATAATAAAGCAGTATCTCAGGACCATATCGTTACTGCTCTCCCTACCCACAAGTCACCAAGATGAAAGCATAAACAACCAACAGTTGCCTGCAGGAGACTGCAGAGAAGGGACACGGTGACAAATGTTCTCTTTCATACTCTGTATTGTTCCTGACTGTCATTACTTCCCACCAGTACTCGGAACACACACGCGTCCGGCCGCCCCCGCCCCCACCAGCTCCGAGGAGCTCTGGAAGGTGCTTCCTTTCTTCCCCTGCAAACAAAGTGGTTGCCCTCGTTGCTTCTTAGAGCCCTTTCTAGTCTCACAGGACTGTTCTTCTTCCCGTGCCGCGTCCACAGTAATCTCCTGCTTACGGAGAACGTCTGTGTGTACCTCGGTCTGTCGGTCTGTCTGCCGCTTCATCTAAGTAGGGAGCCAGGCAGGGGGACATGACCTTGACTTGCCTCAGCTGTGGGTTAGTAACTTCAGAGGACAGTCAACCCTTGAACCGCACTGGTTTGAAGTGCGTGGGTCCACTTACAGGTGGGCTTATGTATATACAAATACAGTCCTGTAAAGTGTATTTTCTCGTAGAATTTGCTCAGTGGCACTTTTTTTCGCCAGCTTACTTGACTATAAGGATACAACACATAATACATACAACATGGTTAATGGGCCTTTTTTGTGATCAGTAAGGCTTCTGGTCAACAGTAGGCTTATCAGTAGTTAGGTTTTTAGAGAGTTCATAGTTATGCACAGATTTTGACCACACCAGGGATGACGCCTCAGCCCTCCCATTGTTCAGGGGCCAGCTGTGCCCTCTATAGACGAATCTGGACCATTCAGATTCTCCAGACATCTGCTTCCCACGCCCCTCTGGTTTTGAACCAACAGAGAGCTTACCACTCGTAATTTTCCCACCGTAGGGAAGGAGGGGGAGGTGATGAAGGCTGACAAGTCCGTCTGATTCCTTGCTTGCAGCCTTGGTTTGGCGAGTAAGGGCGCTTAACCTAACGAGGCTTCAGGATTATTGGTGGATTTCTGTTATCTGTTTGATTCCTGTCCCCAGTTGACATGGGTAAGTGAGTCGCCTGTGTTTGTAGATGGCTTTGCAGTGTTGTTTGTTATTCCTTCTAAAAATATTTCTGGTGATGTATTGATAGCGTTCACCTTGTTGTCCTGAGGACACTGAGGCACGGGGAGATTAAATTAACTTCTCTGACCTCCCCTAGCAAAGCAGTGACAGCACTAGCCTCAGAAGCCACAGCCGCTAAAACTGCCCAGTAGCCTGGTCTCCCGCGAGCGGGTCCGGCGTGATGTTCACCACATCCTAGCGTGACTCCAGAGGCCGGCCCAGCACAACAGCGGAAACCCCTGCAGAGGCGACCGTGTGTCGGTCGCCCACGTATTGGGTTCCACAGGGAGGCTCCGTGACTCTCTGGCTTGGACTGGGCACGGCACCTCCACAGGGCAGGTAGCCTCTGGCCCCTGGGGGCCGGTGAGGAACGGAAACTGGAGAGTGACTTGTGCGGGGTTAGACAGCTGGTGGCCGTGAGCCCCTGACCTTAGAGGCCCCTGTCGGGGACACGGAGGCTGGCAGGCCCTGGGCCCGGCCGGGTCCCGCCGTCTCAGGAGGCCTCCGGCGACAAGTCCACTCCCTTGGCACCCCCATCGCTCCAGTGATGGGCTCGGAGCACCCGCGTCTGCCCCCTCGGGAGCTGTCCTCACTGGATCAGAGCCTCAGCTCTCCGAGCGCTCGAGCTGGCCATGTCACACGGTGAGCTGCCCCGAGGGGCAGGGCACCCGGGTCCTGGTGCTTTGCTAAGCAGGCCTACCGGAAGGCAGCTGGTGCCCTCCCCCAGGAGGCGGTGCTAATGCCACCTGGCCCAGACCCGGGGCCGTGCCGCTTGGCCAGAGAGGCGAAGCCACGCGCTCAGGCGCAGGCTGACCCCACCCGTGGGTGCGGCGAGGCACTTGCTCTGTCTCGGGTCTGAGGTTCCTCACTCCAGGCTCTCGAAGAGGCTCCTATAAGAGGAACTGCTTTGCAAAAGTCATTATAAATGCAACACCTTTCTTCAGAGGAGTGAAGCTTTACCAGCACCGTCTCATTAACATTCATGTTATTAGGGTCCTTTTCTTTATCTGCATCCACAGGCTCTCGGTCCCAGTCCCCAATCTGCATTCTAATGCCCGGCTCCGTCCAGCTGGCCTCCCCACCATCTCTTGGCTCTGTGTCCATCCGCAGGGGAAGGGCAGAGTGGGGGCTGGGCTCAGCTCAGAAGGTCGGGCACAAACCTCATGGCTCACCACCCAGAGCATGAAGCAGCAGGCCAGCCCGCAGGCAGGGCCGGCCAAGAAGTAGGCGTTCCAGCTGCCTTCCATCCTCACACCCTCCCCTGACCCCGTATTTTACTGATGAGTTTGCAGGGCCCCCAAAGCGTCTGAATCGTCTGCTTCTGAAAACAGAGGACTAGACGCTGCACCCCAGAAGAGGGCATTTGGAAAGAAGCAGCAGGCACTGCGGGTGGGGTCGCACACAGCCCCCACGGCAGCCACACGCACAGCCACGACAAAGTCAGGGGCAGGGAGACTGGGTCAGCAGAGCGCTTTCCCTCAAGTCCAGGGAGCCTGATGTCCTCCTCTCTCTGTCCCCATCTGGCCACCTGCTCTGTCCTCCCCCTTTGTCGGGAGACAAGGTCGGACTAAAGGCTGAGTGCCAACCACGTCAGGAGGGCAAGTGACATGGTCAGTTTCATCTGGGCATCATGCCGTGATTGCTTGGTTGACCTGAACGTAGATACGTGGGTGTGTCATGGACACTTGGTCATGCGTCCCCCCCGCCCCCGGCCTGGTGGTGGGAGCAGGAGACAGGACGCCCTGGGACGGCATGTGGGGTGACCGGGAGTTTTGCGATCTCAGGGCCACCGAGTCCTATGCGCCCGTCCTTTATCAGGGACCAGAAGGACCAAATTAAAGTGAAGAACTAGGTTCCCTAGACACTCACCTCCATCCTGAAGGTTAAACTGGGTGACTGCGGGTCAAATGCTGCCCTTTGTACGCTTACCCACGCATGTGCTGTATTTAGTTTCTTCAGAAAAGCGTATATATAAATACAGTACCAGGAAACTGCCCCACATGTCTTGTACTAAGTGGTACGTGAGGTCCAGTGCACAGTGAACCCAGTGTCCTCGAGTCACATGGATCAGGAAATAGAAAGTTAATTACTGTCATTGCGTATAGACCGTAAGCTGGGCCTCATTGCAGAGCAGTAGTTCTAGAACTCCAGAAGTATGTTTCTAGCAAATCTTGGTTTTCTAAATGTTTTGTCTACATGACTGATATTTTCCAGTAACTTTCAGAATCTAGGTAATTTTAACCAAATAGCGATAAATGTTTGCTTGATAAAAATAATGGTAATAGTTACCGTTTACTGAGCACTTACTATGCCTTGGGTACTGTGCCCAGAGCTTTAAGTATACGCCTGAGCTCAGGAAAAGAATAAAATACTAGGTAAATAATAAAACAGTGAGTGATAATTTGTTTCTCCCACTCCGCCCCGGTCACCCTTTCAATGGAAAGTCTGTCATTCCAAATTTAAAAGCAGTAAAGTGATTTTCGCTATTAGGGAAAAGTTCTCTTAACAAATAACTGAATGTCTCTTCTGGCTAATAATTGACCTCCTCCACCTAGATACAAGGAGGATGTGAAAGACAACTGTCCTCTAATTCTGTTTAACTTCACCCGTAATCCTAATCCATTCCTCATATCTGATGACTCACTAATATTTACAAACTATCGTTTAAATAGGAAGAGGCTGTTCGTCCTAGATTTGGACGAGTCGTATCTTAGATTTCTTCCGCAGCTCATGGAGGCATTAACTCAAATCACAAATCCTACCAAAACTCCCAAGTGCCATCGGGGCATCAATTAGAGCATCCTAATCCCCGAGTGACCGAAATCATTCCTGAGTCAACATTGCCCAGATGGAAAACCCCTGGAGGGCCATTAACCAAAACTAAATTATCATCAGTAAGGAAAAGAAGAGGCCCAAACCCAGGAAATCCTGGGGCTGCTTTGGGGAGATTTCTGTTTACCTGAATGTGGTTCTCTGGGCCAGCAGAGGAAGAGAGGGTGTGTGGAAGAAAACCGACCCTATCTCATCACAGGTCATGGACCGTGGAAGCTAAAAGTGTTTTTTGGAGACAGTACTGTCCACCCCTCACATGACAGATGAGGAAGCAGAAGCCCAGTTATGTGGCAAGGGGGGGTGAGAAAAGCAGCTTGTGTCCCCCGACCACGAGCCTGTTGCTCTTGTCCACACCTCACGCCCCACAGTTTCTGTATGAGATTATACCACACACGCCACTTAGAGAATCCGAAATCCAGGACCCAAACGAGCCCTCTGTCCATGGCATATAATGCTGTATGATGGGAGGCGGGTGAATGTATGGTGATTCCTTTTCTCCTGTCCCCCGTCTATTCTTGGATAAGAATAATGTTCTTCCTGGCCATTTACCTAAAATGACAGGTGAACTAGGTGAATTTTTACAGAAGAGATGAAGAAAAGCGAAAGTGGCCCTAAGTTTAAGTCCCTTTGCATCTACAGAAAGGGCAGCGATTAGTAACTCGGGCTGCCCCACAGACTCACCTGGGGAGCTTTTGAAATGACACACGCCCGGGCTGGGCCCCAGGCAAATGAATGAAGAATCTCTTAGGGGCGGGGAGCCTGGCATCGGTATTTTTAAAGCTCTCCCAAGTGACCCCAGTGTTTAGCCAACTTTGGAAACCGCTGTTGGAGAGTGATCACTCTCAGCCCCAAGGGTGAGGTGACGGTGATTCACCTTTTTCCTTCTGCTCATTTGCATGCGTGGGAGTGCTCCCACCTGCTGGTTACCCTCTCACCAGTGCAGGTAGCCTTGCTACTCTGAGTGTGGTCCATGGGCCAGCAGCACTGGGGTCCTCAAGAATGTGCTAGATAGGCTGACTCTGGGGCCTCGCCCTGGACCCACATTTGCCCCAGATCCCGGGGACTGGGTATGCATAGCGAAGTTTGGTGCAAATGCACCTGTGCCAGGCCTCACCAGGACTGTTCCAGGACTCGATCCCAGGACAGCTCTGACTGCTCGTGCATACCTACCTCCTGCCGCAGCGTGGGTGTGCTCCCACCTCTCGCTGCCCGAGAGGGCCGAGCTCCCTCCATGGCTGGAGACCGCACCACCTTCCCTCACTTCCTTGCAGATGTTCAGAGAGTGATCTGGGTGACCGTGTGGGGACAGGTCGGGAAGAGCGTGAAGAGGTCACTGGCATAGGAGCAGGTCCCCTGTTGCCCTGCAGCCTCTTCGTGTCTTTCCCATGCCATCACCTCTCAAAGACCTCCCGGAAAGTCTCGCATGAGTGAGACGGACACAGAATTAATGTGTCCCAGCCTCTGAGAGGATGAATGGACTTGGTGCTATTTTCAGCGCAGGTTTTCCGGCCCGCATAAGCTCATTCTAGAGCAAGGGGAGCCATCTGCCGCCACACGGAGTTAAGCTGTAACTCGGCAGCACGGTCCCACCTCGCACAGACTGTAGGCGTGTCTCACCTCACGGACCTGCAGGCTGCAGGTCCTTCCCCGGGGGGCAAAGCCCTTACTGCCCCGTCTCTCTCAGCAGCCACAGCTTGAGAGGCTCACGCGGACCGAGACCCCGTGAGCTCGAGGGTAGAACATACTGCCTCCCGAGAGGAGGTACTTGATAAACCCGGATGTGTGTGTTGACTTGGGAGGCTTGGAAAGCACGTCCCCTGTCCTACGCGGCGGTTGTGGGATTTCCCTGGAGTGGGTTCTGGCGTTCCATCCCGACTTCTTGCGCGGCTGGAGATGGGTTTCACACGTCGGGTTGTTCAAAGTCCTGGAAGTACAGCAGACGTCCTGGCCGCAGTCTCTGAGCACGGAGTCCTGTGTCGCTGCAGAAAAACTCGAACCACCGCGGCTGGCACTTGCCTACGTCCCACCGCCACTGTCAGGCCCACATCAGCGTGGGAGCGGCGGCCGGGGACCGAATGGGAAGCAGAGGGTGAACCGAGGAGCCGGGCGGGGGGCGGGGGAAGGAAGCCAAGAGGGGCTGGGCCGAGAGACGCGCGCACCCGAGGGGAGGACGCATTCGGGCTGCTGTACCTGCTGTGAGGGTGTTTTGGACCGGCACGGAAAGGGGGACCCAGGAAAGGCACAAAGGAGGGGCGAGTCAAATCATCGGGCCACCTTGGAGACTTCCGCAAGCAAGCACCTTGTGTTTATTTCGACGATCGCAACCGAACGACTGGCTTGCGAGGAAGAGCCCTCCGCTGAGTGTGTGCGCCCCAAGGACAAAAACATCGTCAGCATCGTTCTTTTCTGCCCTCACCTCCAAAGTCAGGCCACATCCCGTCTGCTGCCTGCTGTCCAAGCACAGGCCCAGCCAGACTCCCCCTCTTGATAAGGGAGATACCGAAGCATGAGGGAGGAGCGAACATCAGGTGCCGGGTTTCATCCTCGCATTGCTCTCCCCGCTTCTGGGTTTCGCTCTCTGATTATAGCTGAATTAATAGATCGGGGCTGCAGAAGAGCTGCTCCTTCCTAACCGTGCGTTTTCGGAGCCCGACAAACCGTGCTTTCCGTCGGTGCTCACGGCGCCTCTGAGTCCCATGGGCTGAGCCCCTCACCCTTGGCCTGGGAAGGAAGCACGAGTCTTTACCCCTTACGGCAGCGGGAGGCAGCGGCCACGGTCAGCACATCAGCTCATTGGTGGAGATGAGCTCTAGACTCTCAACCCAGTTGACTAACCGTGAGATCTCCTTCGCGTGAAGGGGAGGGAGTGAGCAAGGGTGAGGACGTTTTGGTCTTTGTGGCAGTCTTTGGTGATGCCTCAGAGTACCTCAGGGTACTCTGACGATGCTGGCTGAGCAGAAGTGTGTTTCGCCCGTTCGTAAGGGCGCACCCACGTTATAGTTCCGTGGGATTCGCGTCACAGGAGATAGCTACCCACGTTCAGGGATGGGCAAAGGCAAGTGGAAAACCCTTTGCATACAAGTCACGGACCTCTTGTGAGGCAGGTCTCTCAAAGGCATCTGCACACATTGCCTGGGGCCCAGAATAGCATCTCACGGACCATGACCTTCAGTATCCTTGACAGCATTTGGTTGGACAGATGTAGCCAGAGTGCCTCGGGTGTGTTCATAAGCACTGTATCTTGACTCTTCTCGAAACATGATATGCCCTTCAAGTCTTATGCTAATGCCAATATTAAATATTTCCCGTGGTAATTTTAAAAGGCCTTAGCGGGAAAACGAAAATTAAGCTTTGACTTTAGCAAAATTCTAAACAACGCAAGAATAAATACCCTGGCTGGCTGGGCATGGTATCGATGTACGAAAGGGAAAGTTGGATCTGGCCTAAAGCTTGGAACGGTGAAGAAGTTGGGCTGCAGGAGAGCTGAGTGCCCAAGAGAGCCTCTAATGACATCTCGAGCCATAAGCCTTCCAGATGCCTTCGTTACGCAGCAAAGAGAAGTCACTGACAACTTACTTTCTCCCAATAAAAAGGACCATGCTGTTTCTCGCAAGGATAGCAAGCAGAGAACTCTGCCCCAGGGTTCTGTTTTCACCCCTTCCTTCTCACTCTGCACGGGTTTTGATTTCCGTCATTCATCCTCACGGCTTCCTCTGGTCCCGGTGCCTTGCTGCCTCCCAAGTCTTGATCTTGAAATCAGACTTCTCTGATTCTAGCTGTTACTGGAAAGTTCCATGCAGTTGGTCCACAGGTAATTGTAATACTAAAGCCATCTTCCCACCAGCACCCAGGCCCCCTTCACGTAGTACCTCTCTGAGTGGATGGGGACACCCCCCGAGACAGAAGGCTGGAAGTCTTCCTCGACCCGTCCTCTTCCCATACGGCCCATCTCTGTACCCCATTTCTGATCATCGGGGAAATGCTGTTTTCCCCCTTGCCAGCATCTCTGGAATTCTGCCCTCTTTATTGATTGGGACTAGTTGTCACCACAGCTAGTGAAAGCATAGAAGGGATTAAGAGATTCTTGAAGTTTTCCCTGTAATGACTACACTCATTCATCTTCCAGGCGCTCCCTGGAGTGGGAGAGGATGGAGCGGAATTAGTGAGGACACTGGGGTTGCATGTGACCCCCAGTGCACTGCAGGAGTGTGTGAATGTGGTTGTGTTGTGTCTTATGGCAGAAAAAATGGACACACCTGGTGGTCTTAAGGGCGAGATCCGACCTCCACACTCTTCCCCTTACTTTCTCCAGCTTCCATGACGCTCTTGTTCACACACTGCATTCCAGCCATAGGCTCCCACACGAGTGTTGTTTCACTTCTATGAGGGGGGAATCGAATATTCCTCCATCGTAATCCACCATAGCGGATGCTGAGATTCAGCCTGTCCCTGCTGTATTCCCCCCAATCGTTCATCTACCCGTCTCTCCTGTAGGAAACTCCAGGCGCCTCAAGGAACGAGAACATTCTCAGAGCCCAGCCTCACACCAGAAGTGCTGCTCAACAAATGTGTGTTGAATACATGAACTCTCAGGAATAGCTTTCATTCATCGAGACTCTCTCCATATAAACAAATCTCAAGAGTTGTTTACAAACTGGTGGGGGACAAGAGGGAGGTGGGAGAGCGGTCTCAATACTTGGGCTCTCTGTTGCAATCCTTTTGGTCAGGTTAGACCCCTACTCTACTTTTTTTTTTTTTTTAATTCAAACTTTTTTTAATCCAGAAGACAGTCATTTTTGGTGAGGCACGAATATGTATGGTCACAGTGCATTTTTTACTCTGGTTGTAACACCTAAATCAATTAAGAAAATAAGAGTTTAAAATCCTAGCTTTCTCTGCATCTTATTATATAATCTGATTCAGTCCTCACAATCAAGTATTGAGGTTTCCATTATGCTTCAGATAGGAGTTTACCGAGACTTAAGGAGGCCAAGTGGCTTGACCATAGGCACTTGGAGCTGGCCAAGTTGAGCCAAGCCTCAACCCCAGACCTCGCAATTGTAACCGTGATGTTCTTTCCACTATAGAACAAATATAAAGCAGCCCAGATTTCCCAAGACCTCATTCAGAGAAGGAACCATCAAAATAGATGAGTCATTGCAGATCAAGTGCTATCAACACAGGCTTGCCTTTCTTCCTTAATATAAAAATGTCTCCCATATTCTTCCTGTGTCCCCTGTCTGAGTTTTCCTCTGCCATGTGAATTTTTGTTACAGTACTGTATACTCGAAGGCCTAAACCAGAATCTGATCTTTCGAAGGCAGAGCTTCAGGGTAAAGGGTATTTGTAGAACAATTGAACCATCATAATTTCCCTGAGCGCTGCCAACGAGTAATTTCCAAAGTTGGTAAACGACCTCACACATGAGAGTAGAAGGTAGAAATCAAAATGAGACAGTAAAATTAAACTCAAACTCATAAAGAATTAGCAGCGCTGGAGGAGAGATCTTCATTTGGCAAAATATCAACCAAAGTTTAGGACTACTGTGGAAGATGAGATGAATAAATAGAGTTGCTAAAAACAATATCAGATGTCTTGCTCAAACGTTTAATGGATTTGCATTTTAAACATGGCTAATATGAAATAGCCCTTAAGGCATTTTTTTTCAAACTTGCCATCTATTTTTAGTAGGGAATCATTTTTTAAAAACCAGCCTCATTTGTTTAAAAAAAAAATGGTACTTAATCATTTTTGCTTAAACGTGACTAACAGAGGAAATTATACTAGTTATCTGCTTCCATTCACTTAGTATAAATCCCAAAGGCCATGAAGGTAGCTAAATAAATCGAGAAAGGCCACTGAGTAAGGTATGGTATTTATTTGTCTGATGTAAATGGAGTTGTATTCCTAAGCCAATCAAACCATGCATTTTTTATGAGGTTGCAACTCACAGAGATGGAAATGTTAGACACTAATTAATAAACGTGGCTGTTAGAGCAACTCAAACAGCTCAGGACTCTGACGCTAAGCTAGGGAAGGATCAGTAGAATACGAAACTCAGTGGGGCTTTTCTGTGGATTTGATGAGACGCCGGTACCCTGTCAGAAGGTTCAGGAGAAGATGCAGCTGGCTTAAGTTTTCCAAGTTAGTTTTGAACCAGAGGTTTTAAAGATTTGCTTGATAGAAGGGTATTCTTGCGGTAGCTTTAGTTTGCCTTGAAGTTGAAAGGGAACCTGAGATTACGGGATAAAGCGTCGCTAATCTTAACAGCATTGAAGCCGCGGAGAGTGGGCGAAGGGAGCCCCGCACAGCCCCCAGGACACCCGTGGACTCCACGGTTGGTATGGGGAGTAGTTTTGCTTTGTGTCCTCAAGTGCGTGTTTAATTGAGCTCGTACAGCTCATAAATAGTGCATATGAATTACTGAAAAGCTCTCCGAACCTTACAAAGGGAAGAGCCTACCTGAATTGAATTTGGGGGGCTTCTCATGAGTCCGTTGGAAAGACTGTCATGCAGGTTCATTGCCATGCAATAGACAAGGTTGCGGTCTATGAAGTTGTCACTGTTCAACTATTTATGATCTACAAAATGGCAATGGCACACAATTCACCCCAGTAACATAGAGGAGTTCCTAGGTGCCCAATATACAGCGGTCATGTTCACAAAGGAAATGCTATCTCATTATGCCTGAGGAGGGTTGCTGCGCCTTTTTGTGGATAAGCGTATGGATGAAGTTCCCATAAGAGGGAGTTGTCCAGTTTGACTAGAGTTGAAGAGAAATGTTGAGCAATCATGAGAAATAAGCCTGAAAAGGTAATTTAGGGTCAAAGCATGGAGTTGCTTGAAAGGCCAAGGAGCTGGAATTGAATTTGGCAGATCATGGGAAGTTTTTGGGCAAGAGACAGAAATTACTAGACCAGAGTTTTAGGCAGATTAAAAAGGCAGTGGTATATGAGATACTTGGATGGCAAGGATCAGAAGTGGTGGGGGGCTCATTTCCGGAGTCCGAGGGAGCAGGAACCAAGAGCTAACAAGGTGGCAGCAGCGGAAATAGCAAGGAGTAAAGAACTAAAAACAAACTGAGGGGAAATTAGATCTACACGGAGGATTCCTAGGGGAGGAGAACTCAGCAAATGTAGGACCAAGCCAGAGCGGCCGTCAGGTGAGGGTCTGGGGAGACAGACCCAGCAGCTGTCTCAGCAGTGCAAGCCTCCGGGCGGTGACTGAAACTCAGGGGCAGGCCAGCAGGGCGCGCCATCCACAGGCTACATCCTGCGGAGATGCGGCAGGGGTGTGGCTGAAAGCGGCTGAGTGAGAGGATCCCGGGAAGCGGCACCAGGGACTGCCAGTACCGGGCCGAGCCCCGGGGAGGCGGCGAGCTCCAGGCTTGGCCAGGACTCCGGGCCGGGTTCGCAGGGAGTGAACCGGCGTAGAAGGGCCAGGTCAGCAAGCAGACGTCCCCACACAGAGGGAGGCACAGCGATCCACGCACCAGCACGCGGGGCTCAGCTCATCCCCATCCACAGGGTGGGGGAGAACAAGGTCGTGGTGAATGACCTGAAAACGGCTGGTGTTGGGGAAAGGAGCCACCGCGAGCCTGGCAGGCTGGGTTCTCCCTTATCCCAAGGCTGTGTGAGAGCTGAGCCCAAAGATGGCCATTACCGGCAGAGGCCAATGTCAAAAGGACAATTTGTTTTTAAAACAGACTCATTTGTCTTAAAGTATGAGATGATGCTAAGTTTGTGGCATGTGGAGTCATGGTATTGGAAATATAAATGAACCACTCAGGCCACTGAACCACTCCTTAACGGCCAGGCCAGCCATGATCATTTCGGCGTGTGTTTTGCATGGCTCAATTAGGCAGCATGTCGAATTTAGCAGCTGGGGAACATCTGGAGGAATGACTCTTGGAGCATCCATCATTGGTTTTGGAAGACAATTCCACAATCAAAAAGAAATCATGATTAGAAAGGATATCTGTATATTTCCCATTTAGTAATAAGGGCAAATTATTACCTTTCTCTTAATTTTGGCTCATTAATCAGTAGTGATTGTGATCTCCCAGCTGCCGCACGAAATCCTCGTTGGTCCTCTGCGGTCCTTGGGGCGGTCCCAGCAGCTCTGTAATCCTACAAGCCTTCCCTTCCAGTGAGTCTGCCCCGTCCGTCTTCATTTCTAGAACTGTTTTGTGCCCTCCAGTTTTTCTGGTCATTAAAGCATATAGATCGCAAGATTCTAGACAAAGCAAGGTGCAGGCTTACAGTTTTAACTAGTCATGCTTGGCTTTTCACCAAATTTCTTTGGGAGCTCAACTGCTTGGGTGAATTGCTGCTTATATCCGAAAGATGCAGTGACCGAGAGGGGAGGCCTGAACTGTCATCCAAAAAAAGGGCTTTCTGTTCACAATGTCGCTAAGCACAATAGCAGTGCCCTTCTGCAGGGAGAACAGCCAGGGAGGCACCCGACTTGCCGGGAGGCTTACAGACAGACCCAGATTGACCTTTCTAAGTAACAGACTGTAATAGTTCCAACCAAAACCAGACTAGGAACCGAGTAGCACTCTCCTCTGCTCTCCTCGAGCAGCCAGGCTCCCGAAAGCCAAGCCCTCCCACTTTGTTGGGACACTTCTGTCTCCCTCCCATCCCATCCCTCCTCCTCTGAGCCGATTCATTTTAGAAGTAAATAAAGCAAAAGGGAAGCTGGTGTGACTATTTGATACGAAAACACAGAACCTCAGCAGAGCTAACGAGTATAATAAATGCCGGGCTGGAGCTTCTCTTGGGAGCGTGTGGTGTATGCACAGGTGACACGGGCTGAGTGACTAGAAAACTGAGTTGTAGATGGGGTTGTGCGATGGCACCTGACAGCCGGTGAGGGGAATCTGTCAGAAATGATGACTTAATCACCCTTACAGACTCCAAATTCCCTCCCAGAATTCCACCCAGAGTCATCTGATTTTCCCGCCATATTTTATTTGACTTATTTTATTTAAAAATTTTTCTCCCAGGACTGAATGGTTATGCTGCTTGTTTTTCCCCCCTCCGGTATCGCACACGATGGTACTAGGAATGTAAATAGTGTCATTGTAGCGAGGCATGCTGCCCTGCCGCCCAAAGGGCCAAAAGCACATCTATAATTTGGGTTCTGTAGGTTTTTGTCCTGGATTTGGGAGTTGAATGAAACTAGCTGCATTCATCCCAGGTGAGCAAGAAAAGCCATTCGCTCCCAGCATGTTATCCTGGCTTTCGAAGGGACCTTTTCTCCCCACCTCAGGGAAAACCTTTATGCTCCGTAAAATACTAATGATGGTAATGACTTCATTGCGCCCTCTGCCCCGGGGGCTTTAGGCCCTTCGCAGGTATCAGTCAGGGGCGATCAGGAAGAAATAGTTCTTTCCACTCCGAGTGTTCTCCCCTGGTTGTGGTTTGCCGTGGGAAGAGAAAAGGGGACTCTTGTTGCTTTATTGTCCTCGTGTTCAAAGCCACTTTTTTTCCCTTGGCTTAGATCACTTTTATAAACATTTGGGTTAGCAAATACTGGTCGCAAGTTCTCTAGACATCGACTGTGTCAGCTCCGTTCATGGCAGTGCGCAGAAGCGATCTGGAACAGCCGTGGGCTTCAAAGTGGAGACGAATCCCACACGCTCTGCCTCCACCAAGGAATTCCGTCTTGAGAGGGCTGCTGTGCGCTCCATTTTCTCCAGACCTCCCAAAGCCGTATTCAAATAGACGGGCATCCAATCCAGTCGGCCACCTAAAGCCACCTGCCAGGGCTTTCCGGTGTGAATGCTGCTTAGCCAACTCTACGTGGTCCACACGGATTGATTTCGTAGGTTCTAGCGTACTCGACTGCACCACCCGTTTGGGCGGAAACCACAAAACGTAGGATCAGTTCATGGCAGGGATCCTCTCTGAGGCTAGATGGCCGCCGAGGTTGGTCTGATCAGTCCGCTTCTCACCAGTGCAGGGGGAGCATTTCAGATAGCCTGGCCCACGAAACCGCTCTCGGGGTCTGAGTCCATCCTGTGTGTCTTGTTCAGACGGCTGTGACAAAGGGACAGTGGACGAATCAGCACTGAACGTCTGGATTAGGACATACATACGCTCAGACGGCTCCTCGGCTGGGGCAGTACTTTCCCAGCACGGCTCTCGGGCTGTGGGCTTTTGCTTTCCATCCTTACAGCCGTTGGCGTTTTGTTTCCCGCCTTTTCATGGAGGAAACCCAGTAATTCCTGCTCTGAGGCTGACTTACAATGTTTCTTACGTGCGTGTGAGATACACACGCTCGTATACGTCCACACACACACACGTGTGTACACTGCCCACACGCGTGTGTGATTCTAAGAGGGAAGAAACTTACAGTTAGACAATCTTTACGTTTAGTGTGGAAGAGGGAAATTATGGCAATTTTACTGATTCTTAGAAACCCCAAAATCACTTGCAGCACAACTGCGTGGGTATGCGCTGGAGGCAGGGTGGGGGAGTGTCGGGGACGCAAGCGCCAGCCTGGGGCAGTCCCCAGTCTGATCCCCTGCTCCACTACTGACTTGCTGTCTGGCTTGACCAGGTTACGTAGCCCTCCCTCTCTCGCTCCCCAGCCCTCCTTGCCTCCCCGTATGCACCCGTCTCAGGGTTGTTGGGACAATTAAGACACAGAGAGAGCCTACAGCAATGTTTGGCACAGGACAAATGAGAAGGAAGGATTTCCTCTGTTTTTCACACACACAAAAAAAATCTCACAAAAATTGGGGGCACCTGAGTGACTCAGTTGGTTAAGCATCTGCCTTCAGAGTTCAGGTCATGATCCCGGTGTCCTGGGATCAAGTCCCATGTCAGGCTCCTTGCTCAGTGGGGAGCCTGCTTCTCTCTCTGTCTGCTCCCCCCCTGCCCAGTTGTGTGCACGTACATGCATGCTCTCTCTCTCTCTCTCTCTCTCTCTCTCTCTCTCTCTCTCTGAAAACAAAATCTTTTTAAGAAATATTACAAAAATTGCCTAAATTCTCCACTTCCCTCGCCAGGTGTGACTATGGGCTGGTTGTGGCTAATGCCACACTCGATTTGGCTTGTCTGATTCCCTGCAGACGTGCCATTCTGTTAGAGGTGTGTCTTTGCAAGTTGACCGTACTCAGGTTCTTAGTTTGGCTGAGTCAACATTCTGGAAGCCACCTTTGTCTCTCCGCCCTCCCTGACGCCGAGCCCCGTAGAAGCGTGACCGAAAATGCCGCACTCACCTACCTGGAGAGCCCGGCCAGCCGACGTGGCTTTGGGGACCCTCACCGCGGTGGAGGACCCCTTGACAGTGCAGGCTTTCATCTGCAGGCACGGCGCGCCTCCAGTGGGAGGCAAATCTTTTGAAACTTGTTTTTGCC
>CM052897.1:114266225-114393212 GCA_028534135.1 Potos flavus | reverse complement strand
CCCCCTCCCCCACCAGGAGGGAAGGAGCTCTTAAAATGTCTCCTCTTGTTAGATTTTATCTGTTCTTAAACAGGGCTAGAGACCAAGAAGTTAACCAGTACCTTAATGTGTAACTTGAGGCAAAATGTTGTTCTCCAATAAAATGAAAAATTCATGTGCAAAGAAATCTTCAAGGAAATAGGTTTAGAAGGCTTTTTTCACAGAGATGCAAACTTGATGAAATATATTAAGTCAAATTTACTGCCACGAACAGGCTCCGTTTCCCAAACGATTGATCTTGGCATTTCCCCAGGACAAGCACTCTGCCAACAGGGAGTCCCGTTGTCTTGCTTTGCTCCAAGGACAGCTGACTCGAACACGAGTAATAGACTCGTGGCTCCTGTTTCACCACGCCTCGGGAAACCGCCCTGGGGATGTCCCGGGCTGGCGTGTGTCTGATTCCCAGACTCCTCCAACAGCGTGGCGTGGGCAGATCGGGACAGGACGGACCCTGAAGACTTTCTCGGACACCGCCCACCCCGTATGCTTAGGGAGACGCAGATTCGACCTCATTAGCATGCGTCTCTTAGGAGACTCCTTACAAAAATTCCTGAAGCTTGTCCTCCCCTCGGGAACCACCCTCGAGCCTGACTCTGACATTGCCGTACGACAGGTGAGGCAGGAGGGGATTGGAAGCCTCACTGCCAAGTTCCCAGGCCCTTCCCTGTCTGCTGCTGTCGCCTGGGACCTCTAGGTGCAGAACATGGGCTCCGGGCCCCACCCCCCCCACCCCTCCCCGTCAGACGGCGGGGGCAGCCAGTTTCTCCCATCAGACTCCGTCTAGAGAAGCAGCAGTTCGGACACCCCGGGTTTCTCATCTTTAGTTCTTGACGACGTGGCGAAGGTGTGTCGCAGGCCGCCAGTCTGGTTCCGAGTTTTAATTCAAGCTTGAGTAGATTTGCACGGTTTCCATCTTACTTGAAATTCTCCACTCCCGCAACACGTCCGTCATTCTTAGCCTTGTTGCACTTTAGGTATTTAGTCTTCGGTGAATGACCTTCTCAAGTGACTTCTGTTCCTTCCTCTCTCTGTTAGAAGGTTGTCACCCCATTCCCTTGTAGCCACATGGCCGGTTTTCTCTTGTTCTGTGCCTCGGAGTGTGTTCTCTTTGCTGAGACGTCCTTCCCTCAGCGCCTGGGGAGCGTCAGGATTCCTTCAGGATGGAACTCAAACACTGCTCGGGCTCACACGCCTTCCCTGGCTTGCCCTCCCCGGGTCTGCGTCCGGCATCTCTGAGTCCCCGCACCGCCTGTCTCAGCCTGTGCGTGCCACCGCCGTATGGTAAGCTCCAGTGGGACCAGACTTCCGTCCGTGCGTTTGCCGCGTCTACCAGGGCGTCTGGTAAATGAAGAAATAAGTGAGCAAACACATTGTGCTAGTCCGGGTGCATCACATCGTTGGAACCATTTCCTCTTGTAGGAAAGGAATCCCTTTCCTTGAAACTTTTCACTAGAATGCAGGCTCCTTTCCGGTCACTTTCTTGCTCCACTCTACAAATTCCCCAAACTTCTTTGGAATCATGAGATTTTGAGGAAGTGAAAGAACATTACAAGAACAATTCCTCCAAACCAGTTTTTTTTTTTTGTCTTCCTTGATGTTTACATCCCGTAAAATTGTAACTCGAACTACGTGTGACAACGAGCCATCGTTAATACAGAACTGATTGAGCACCTCTCTCCAAGGTCACAGTGCTTTACACACATGATCTCCGCAGCGTTCGGAACACAGCTGAAGGGGGGTGACCGCCCATTCAGAATTCGCCGCGCTCTGACAGCCCAACTATGTGAAGCTGACTTTCTCTTGCGCGCGGCCGGGGGAACACCAGAGAGAAGTTCAAGTCTGCAGGGGCAGTGGCCGAGTTCGTATTACCAATCTTACCTTCCAGAGCCTTGGGGACAGTCTCAGGTCAGAAACAGAGCTGAGTCTCCTGGCGGCTGCAGGGGAACCGAGAGTCGAGTCTTCGTCCTAACGCTGCATAGATGAGGCGTTCGGGGAGGTCAGAGGAGGGAGGGTGAGCTCTGCCTGACGGGGTAAAGCAGCGTCTTCACTGGGTGGGGCCCGCAGCCCTTCATCTTAGGCTCATGTGTCCGAGTCCCGTGTTGGGCGTTCAGTCGAGAAGCAGTGTGATCTGGGTGTAATCGGCCCTGGGTTGAATGTGCGTCCTTAGTGAAGTCACGGTTCCCTTCAGACGTAGAAATGAAGAGCATTGGGCTGAATGTTCCCCGGTCCCTTTCCAGCTTTAGAGCAGAAAGAGTTCTGTGCTTGCAGAAGCTCCCAGAGCCCCTGCCCAGACCCCCGCGCGTGTCGGAGGTCCGTCTGAATGCCCGTAGCGTGCTGTCTGGGGGCCTTTTCTGATCTTGGCCACTGTTTGTTGTTCTTTCTCTTCGTGCACATCGGCCGCCATGATGGATCGCAAGCTCACTGAGGGCAGGAGTCCTCTTCATTCGTTTTTGTGTCCCGTACGTAGTGTAGGTACACTCGCCGCCTCTCCTTTCCTCAGCCTGTGACTCTCATCTGCGTCTTCACAGCTCGTTGACCTGTATGTCTTTGCCGTCTGGAAAAGAAAAACTCTGCCTCCTCATTCTCTGCCTCCGACTCCACTGAGCTTTTCATATTCCCCTCCCGCCCTTGGCAGCAAATCTTCTTGAGATAGTCGTGTCCATTTCTCATTTCTCCTGCTGCTCTCCCTGTTACTCCCCAGCTCCGTACAATTTAGCATTCTGGCCCCACCACCTAACAGAAGCTGCTTTTGATCAGCTCCCAGAAGAATATCATACTGTCATAGCCACAAGGATCCGTGGGCATTTTCATCACAGCAGCTAGCAGCACATGCTCTGACCACCGCCTTGTTGTGGGAGCTCTCCCGCGAGGCTCCTGTGGGACCAGGTGTTCCTGCTCCATCCCTCTTCCATTCCTCTTTCTTGATATTCTCTGATTCTCTTGATAGTCCTTGGCTCTTGGCTCTCTTCACTTCACGTTCCCTCCTGCACAGTGTCACCCATGCCCGTGGCCCCAGAGCCGTCGCTACAGCCTGAGAGGCACACCCCCCAACTTCTCTCCAGCCTCAGTCACATCAGGTGTGGCATGACCAGATCTGCACTAATCAGTCTCCCCCAAAACTACTTTCTCATGTTTCCCCTATTTGACCCATGCTCCCGTAATGGTTCTCTCTCCCTCTCATCCCCATAACCAGCCAGTTGCCTCTGAGGTTTAGACCTTCGTCAGTTTAACACAGATGTTTGCAGTAGCCTCTTAGCTATCTCCCAACCACCCCCCACCCCAATGCCTCACTTCTATAACCCATCCACCACATCGTAGCCAGAAAGGACTTTTCTGGAATTCAGATTTGCTCTTGTGGCCCTTGTCCCTTGAGTCTTCTATGCCCGACTTGATTTTTAGACACAATTTCAGTCCCTTAGTACACAGGATCTCTGAGACTCACGTACCAACTGCATCTTGCGCCCTTGCCCCACACATGTTGGCCTCCTTGCTAGGAGGAAGTACGCTTTTTCTCACCACTGTGCCTTGCACAGGATATTCTCTTGATTTCAGACACCATTTCCCCCTCTTCGGCCAGCAGGTCCAGCTTGGCCTTTAGGACTCGAATCACGTATCCCCTTTGCTGAGAAGCCTTCACTTTCCTCCCCAGGCAGAGTGGAGAGCCTGCTCCCTTGAGCTCCTGTACCACCTCGTTCTTCTGTCTAGCACAGCACTTCCCACGTAGCTCCCAGGGCTGTTGACCCATCAGTCTCCCCCCATACACACCGAGCACCCGAAGGGCCTGAGCTGCTTCCCTGGACCTTGTTCCCCAGTTCCAAGCCTGGAGCCTGAGACACAAGTGGGTACTTTACCCATCTGTGCCGAATGGGTGGATAAAGGCAGGCTAGGATAGACACTCAGGGACTCAGCCCATCTTCCCCAAGCATTAGCTGTAGGATAGAGCTCACCTTACCCAGCCCAAACCAGGGCTTTCCACATTTTACTTCTGTCTGCTTTTTAGGGATAAACTCCATTCTTTTCTAAAAAGATTGAAAAGTATCTTTTTTGGGTGCCTGGGTGGCTCAGTTTGTTGGGCGACTGCCTTCGGCTCAGGTCGTGGTCCTGGAGTCCCTGGATCAAGTCCCGCATCGTGCTCCCTGCTTGGCGGGGAGTCTGCTTCTCCCTCTCACGTTTCCCCCCTCGTGCTCTCTCTCTCTGTCTCGCATTCTCTCCCTCTAAAATAAATAATTAAATCTTTAAAAAAAAAAAAAAGAAAAGCATCTTTTCTGAAATGATACTTACTGACCTCTGGACATTCCATTGTCATTCTAGTCTCTCTTCCACAAATTGAATATGTTAATAGAGTGGGAATCCAAATAGACCCCACATGTCAAGGCCTGTGTTCTATACACAGGAGCATCGTGCCTTTTAGAACAGACGAAGCAGCCCTGAATTATTTAGCCTCTCGTCCCCTGATAGTACTCCCTCT
Organism: Potos flavus; assembly: GCA_028534135.1. Classification (NCBI taxonomy): domain Eukaryota; kingdom Metazoa; phylum Chordata; class Mammalia; order Carnivora; family Procyonidae; genus Potos; species Potos flavus. The sequence continues at coordinate 114,388,705 of CM052897.1, read as the reverse complement.
TTGCGTTCCCCTCGTGTTTTCTAAACCCTGCCAGACATTAGCTCCACATGGCCCTGACGGCCTGATGATAATTTCCCATCATTTAAGTGCCGGAGCCAAGTACTATTCCTCTTTCCTTAGGAATTAGATAAAACCCAGAGCTAGGGCTTGCAAGTGATGGAAGTCCACTGGGGGAATTAAAGGTTCAGAGAGAACAGGACCCATTATAATAAAAGCATTTGCACGGCCAGTGATTCCATCTGCACTGGGGCTCTGAGGTTCCTTGGGGTATGATGAAATATGAAGCGAGAGGACCTTTGAACGTGGTTGGAGGAATTTATTTTAATTGGAAATGGTGGTAGCATTCTGCGCTTGGAGTAAACTCTGTGGATCACGCACAGCAGTGAGGTGGGCATCGTGTAAAGGGCCACAGAGCACCAGGGGGCCCCGCGACTCAGGACCCCGGCGCCGCATCGTCTCAGGGTCCTCCTGCTCCTGCGCACCGACCGGGCAGACCGATCGCAAGATCCGTGCCTCCCGCCCTTCCTCCCCCGCCCCCTCCGTCCCTTCAGTAGGGGGACTGCATTCCTGTGTCATACTTGGTGTTTGAGAAGAATTACACAATAGCGCCTCAATCAATCAACAGCTAGACCTTCAAATTACTTGTAACTGTGAGATCTAAGATCCCTGCAGCAGGGAGCGTGGCTGGACGAAAAACAAAGACAATCTGCATTTAAATGTGTGACATACTACGAATAACAGTAGCTCATTTTTCTCAGCGTGTCCTGTGCCCTGTTCACAATGCCCCCTTTATGTGCCCTTTGCTCATTTCATTCCTGCCATGCCGGTGTTACCTCCTTTGCACAGATAAGGAAACGGAGGCTCCCAGAGGTTAGGACACTTGCCGGAGATCACGTGGCGGTGATGATGAATGGCAGAGCCAGAACTGCCTGTAAGATGCGGACAGAAGGTCTACTGAGTGTCAGATCCAAGTTGCAAACTCAGGTCTGGCTGCAAAGCCCAATCCTGTGTCACAGGGCCCAGCAACTCAAAAGGGTTCTAGTCCTGAACACCACTGCAGGCTTGCATTTCCACGGGGTTACTTTTGACGGAGAGAGATCCTGTTATTACGGTCGTGTCCTTACAACAGTACGAGGACTCAAGTGTAAGAGTGTGGGGTTTCTGAGACTGTGCATGCAGTTGTTCAATCTGCCTTTACTTTCTCACTTTTGTATTTTTAGATGCATCATCCCATTCAGATGAAACCTGCAGATAGTGAAAAGTCAAACGGTAGGTGGTGACCGACTGTCTCGCGCCATGCTGTCTGTCTCTGTCAATGAGGAAGTCAGCCGGGGGAGGGGGGAGCTGGCCCCATGCAAGAGGCTGGGGGTTGAGGGGAGCGGCTCCCGGGAATTTACCCGCGCACCTGGCTGGGCTGGAGAAGTTCTGTCTCCCGCCTCCTATGTCTCCAGTGTCAAGATGTGTGAACACGTTACAGGAAATGGTTTTCTGTGTCCGTCTGTTTGGGGCTTGCTCTGTGTGATGACTCGGTGGCCTTTGCCTCTTGTTGGTCCCCCCCACAGAGCGGGCAGCCCAGGACCCCTGATGGGGAGGAAGGACCTCAGAGTGTGCAGAGCAGAGGAGTAGGAAAGGGCTCGCCCATCAGGAATCCCGCTCTCTTTTCTCCTCCTTCTGTGTGTTCCTCTCTGGCACTCTCCTCCAAGTTGTACTGATGCATTTGCATCCGAGTTCATTCAGAATTCAGTCAGCTGGTTACATAAACAGATGCTTGGTGCTAAAATATGCATGGGACAAGGTCTGTGAAATCATTGAGAGTTACCTCTCCAAGACGCGGGAGGGCCGATAGCCACATTTCTCTCTCCTAACTTGCTGCTTCCATTTACACCCGTCTTCTGTCCCTGGTTTGTTCTTTGAATTTACTGAAGTGTGTGTTAAAAGACTCTCTACCTTCTCAGACCGCGGCGCGTCTCCGTCCCCCAAGACTGACATAATCAGCACTGTTTGCTCCCACAGGCAGGTTTGCAGCTCATTAATTAGTAATCAGGGCAGAAGCCATGCACTCAGAGATCTGCATATCTGCAAATGTAAATTATGCTTGGGGTCTAAATCTCTCCACAAGGTATTTTTTTGCTAATTGTAGTGCATCCCATTTTCTGGCTTCTTCACAGACTGGGAAGTTTGGAAGAAAATTCCAAGTCCTAGCATGGTACCACCGGCCCCCCATTGGTCTGTCAGGGACTGGACTTGGGCGCTCGCCCCCCACCCGCGCCCCCCGCCCCATCTTCTCCACCACCGCACTCGTCTGAGAGTCTGTTCCCTCCTTCCCATACTGTGTACCGCAAACCCAGCATCCGGCATCAGAGGGGCCAAAACCTCGCCCTGCTTTCCTGCAGGACCCCGGTCAGGTGACCTCACGCCTTCGTTCAGCAGTTACCCCGTGATGACTTCCTGTGCACCAGGCCTGTTGCTTGGGGCCGGGCCGCGGCCCCGGGTCTGAAGCAGAATGAGGGAAAGGACTACAAACACACTGCCCTGACCCCACGGAACTTACTGACATTGAGTCTCTTGATCTGACGGTCGCTTAACGACTGAACTTGGATCTCCTCGTTCATGAAATGGGAATGATGGTCACTACCTCCATAAATTGGCCTTTTTTTTTTTTTTTTTCAAAGACTCACAGAAGATACTCAAAACAGTGTTTTGCAAACGGTAGACCACCACCTCTATACAATGAAGGTTATCGTTACCTCCCAGATTTTTCTCCGGCCTCACAGGGCTTGCACTGAGTGAGTCTGCAGGGGGAAGGCCAGGTGCCCATGCCGACTCCCGAGCCTTTTTACCCCAGAAGGACACGTTTACAGCCCATTCTGTTCCTCCTGGGAGAGAGGAGTTGTGTATTTGGGGGATGAACCCTGTCTGTGAAGGTCACTGGGGGGCTCCCAGCCCCTGAGAGATGCTCCCTGTCCTTTGGACTCTTAATTCTCTAGCCTGTGTCAGGACAGGGGCCGTGAAGGAGGCATTGTCTTATTTCTGAACCTTAGGTCACTGTTATAAAAACAGGATGAATTGGAGAACTCCACTGGAAATGTTTGACCTCAAATACGCAGGCGGTTGGACCATGAAAGGGTTTCTTCTGCATTTGCTGCTCTGCAGACACAACGCCTGACTTAGAGAATCCGTCTCTAGGCTAGCCGCCTGGAGGTCTCCCCTGGTTAGTCACCCTTGCTCCCAGTGCAGTGTCAGCTCCGGACGCTGGGCCGGCGTGTGCTCTGGGTCTAGAACCGCAGCGACAGAGTAGGACTGCCATCAGCCCACCATGTTGCCCGATCTCAGAAGCCAGGCAGGATCCGACACTGTTTCACTAAGACGCGAAGTTACCTAAAAACGCCGATGTCCAGGAATCAGCTCAGCGTATCCGGGAAAGGCTATTTCGAGGAGCCCAGACTTGAGCCCTGACCCTGCACGTGTTAGCTGGGTCCTTGGGCAGGTTCTGTAACCTCACCCAGCCCCTGAATCTCCAGTGGTGAGAGGGGGTTCCGGTGGCCCACAGTCTGAATTCTTGTAACGCCCACCTTCCGGGGTGGTTCTGGGAGTACATGAGTTAACGTCTGCAAAGACTTAGCGTGATACTCAGTATCACTTAGTAAATACCTGCTCCGCTAGGTCACCAGCGCACTCCTGGCTAGTTGAGGCAGCTGTGCTAGTGCATTTTGAGGAGTCGAGGCGGCCTTTCATAGCAAAGCAAAGCTCTGTACCCACGAAGGGAAAACTACCTCCACACACCTCTCGTTGGGCCAGTTCTTCCTTTGCTTTGTAGAGTGACCTTCACTTTCTGAGTTTCGGGGCAGGTGGGTGGTGGGCAGGAGTCAAAAAGTGTAAGTGGACGGAAAGCGCCCTTTAAAGCATTTTTCTTTACGAAGGTGCAAAGTCTATGCTGGGCCTTGCGGAGACTGAGGAGGCTTCAGGGTTCTGTTTGGACCTGGCCGAGGAATCAGGCGCAATGTATCATTCGTTTATCGCTTATCATTCGCTTATCACTTATCATAGCAAGTGATAAAAGGGGCAAGTCCTTTCTGATTTCACATGGCAGTTTTGACAGGTAAGCATAGTTTCCAAAGCTCACAGAGCACAAAGATTTCTTTGGCTCCGATGCTCTCAGTAGCTCCTGGAGTTGTGAAAGGGAGATAACGAGCTCTAATTGCACCTTTATTGAGTTTGCTGACATTTATGGATGGCACAAAGGACTCATCATAGTTAGCTACCATCTTCGTTATCGGGATGTTCGGCTCTCGGAAACTTTGTATTTGCTGAGCAAGAAAGGGCTGCTAATCACTGATTAATTAGTGCTGGACAGATGAATTCCAGAAAGCAATCACTCTTTGAAGCCCCTTCGTCCATCTAGAGATTCTGACAAAGGGAACCGCCGCGGTGAGCCCAGACCTGCCAGGCTGCTCTCGGGTCTGCCCTGCCCTTCAGCATTTTCCTGCACGGGCTTTCCAGATCTCCAGGCCTCCTAGAGCCTGCCCTCTTAATTAGCTCTGATTTAAGCTGCAGCCTCTAGCATCTTTCTGCAAACTCACAGCATTTTACTTCTGCCCTGGTGCTTCTAACTGTGCCAGGTGTTCAAAAAAAAAAAAAAAAAATCCCATTCTGGATCAGCAAATAGAATACTGGGGTCTTTGGAAGAACACACTGAATAAAGACCCAAAGTTCACAGACTCCAAGCTGCCTTACCATTCTTCCACTGCATACACTCGAGTGGTGGCAAGGCCAGAGGCTCGAGGACACGCGGATTCCAGACGGCAGCATAGCCTAGCACAAACACAGTTACCATCTTCCGTTCTGTTTACCACGGGAGGGCCCCTTTTCCACGTTGGTTTGCTACGCAGAAAAAGGTACCAGCTGTACACGATGGAAAAGTAAATGTAGTTGCCGGATCCGAAGTTGGTCTAGCAGTTAAGTGATAAGAAAAGTGTAGAGGTCCCCTTTGGTTCTGGGCTTGGGGTCTCAGCGACCTGCCAGTATGAACCAGTGTTCACTCTTGGGTCGTGCTCCTGGTTGAGAGAGTTGGTGTTTTGTTTTGCTTTGCTTTGCTTTGGTTTATTCTGTAGACAGCAGAAATGCATCCTGCTTTAACCCTCCAACCTCACGGCTTGTCGGCGTTCCTTAGAGCCCCACGTCCAGAAATGCCAAGTAAGCCCTTTCTCTCTTCTCAAGGCCTCCTGAACCCCGGTGTCCGTGCATCGAGTTCGGAGCTCGCGGGGTCCAGATGACAGATCGTGGTCGGGGAGGTGGGAGGCCTGCAAGCTTCCACTAAAGATGGGATTCACAGGGTATCCCCGTCCGCTCACTTTCAGAGGCCCTGGAAGAGGAAGAAATCATTTTGAAATTCAAAGTGGAGAGACTCACGGATTTGGAGGCAGTAATTAAATGCCATATGTTAGCACTAACACATTGAAAAGTTGCTAATTAATTCAGGCCGCCCTGAATCCAGGTGTGACTTTGACAGATTGTACACCAGGGTGTTCGCACAGACTCACAATTAGGGATTTTTCAAAAATGAAGTTTCCATTCCCTGAACTTAGAAAAGTCCCCACTTAAAACTTAAAATATTAACCCCTTCTCATACCGCGGGAGGAGAACTTGACACGGCCGTTGGTGATGGGATAGCTTCCGGTCCCGTCGTAACGAGTGACGGGGTCACCCCACCTGCATGGCGCTCGGTGTGGAAAGTGTCATCCCTCGCCCATTCGCCAGTTATCCTGAAAGAAAGTAGACTTTTCCCCTTAGAAAGACTTAGTCTTTCCTTCCTTTTTTTTTTTTTTTTTAATTCCCATAAGGCACTTAACAGAATACTATAAACACAGTAGGTTCATTTAAGCTAGCCACATTCCCGTGGGTTGAAAACCAAAGTGAGCCTCTGCCTGCCTGTGGACACTGAGGACTAAACCCCACCAAGAAATTCATCAGAAATTGATGGAAAGTTCAGTGAATGCAGGATAATTATGTTTATTTAAAATGCTGACAAAGCTGTTTAGGGATCTTCAGACTGGGAATCTCAGGAATAAGTTTCACAGATCAGTCGTCACTGGGAAAGGTCAAGGGGGAAGAAAGCAGGGAGTGAGCCGTTCTCCCCATTTGCCCTTTAAAGCACGTGCAGCCCCAGCTGTTAGGACCGCAGGGGGACCAGGGCTCACAAAGGATTCCAAACATCCAGCATCCCTGAGGGGGCACGCACACAGGAGGACATCGGCATCTCGGAAAGTGTCTGGATGGTGTAGGTTTCTGTTATGTTTCCTTAGCTACTGTTTGGTAATGAAAAGAGAGTTCTCTTCTATCTCCCCACCCGGGTTCAGCCGGCGGGATGCCTCGGAAGCCAGGGTTTGTTGGCAGGCGGTGTCTAGTTCTTAACTATGCATCTTAGGAAAAGATCATTCTTTCGCTTATTCGGGAGCCGCGCATCGAGCTTACGCCAGCATCAGCCGGAGCTCCAAACCTGCCGTGTTTGAGCTCCATGCCATCATGACAGGTTTCCCAGTGAAACCAAGGACTCCCTGGGAATTTATCATTTGCTTCTGTTTGAAAGAACTAAAATGGGATCCTTCAGGATAAGAAGAAATTCAAGAGAATTTTTTTTTAAACTCTCAAGATTTATCAGCCACAGCTTCCTCCCATAGAGGTCCCAGAGATGGTGACGGGGGGCAGGGGGAGGTTACAACTGCAACTAGAAGTTTGCCGCTCCCTGCTCTGCCACGCTTCGGTCCGTTCCTTCCCATCAAGGGGCTGCTGTGTTCCCTCTGGGCCCCCGTGTCACCCTGGTGGATGCTTACTTCCACCACTTCTCTGTAGATCACTGGTAGCTCACCTACTCTGATGGGCGAGAAAAGAGCTTAAATGTAAGATCGCTCATCTAAGGGGGGAAGCCAGGTCCTCACCAGCTTCCCCCGACGACTCAGAGCCAATGACGCCATTGCCCACGTCCACTTTGATGAGGCTTAACCCAGGACAGGGTGTTCCTTTCCTTACACCTTGAGCCCCTCTCGACAGAAGCAGGAAATGATGCCTGTGGTGCCAAAGCCTGGCTGCTTTCCTCCGTCCGCCCCACAGTGTGCTGCCCGCGGCTTCGCCCAGTCTCTCCCGTGCTCCTTAAAGGCCAGCTTAAATGCCACATCCTCCATCCACCAGGCCTTTCTCAAGCTCTTGGCGCACAACCCGAAGCTCATGGTGCTGTGGCGTCGCGGTTTCCGCCCGGGTTCCTCAGAGCCCCGGTTTCTCTGCCCTGTCTCAGGAGCTCCCTGAGGGCAGAGCACGGCTGGCGGGTGGGATTCTCGGCTTCAGCATTTCCGGTCCCCCCCCAGGTACTTCGGTCACCCCAACCATGTAGCAGGGCCCCCTTCTCTTTGTTCCCTAAGAAGGATAGCAGGGAAAGAGAAGAGTTTAAACCCATTTTATGGATGACAAGACCGAGGTCCGCAGAAGTCCTCTCATTCCCCAAGGTCGCACATCAACTCCTTAGCAGGGTTGGGACCGGGCAGGCCTCCTGACCCGGCCCTGCCCTCCCCTGGACGCCTCCTCTCCCTCCTCCGCTCTCTTGAGAGACGGCACAGGGGATAGGACTGGAGCCAGGAGTGGGACCGCGGGTGTGGTCCAGGTTAGGCCCCCTCCTTGCTGAGGGACCCCAGGCAAATTCCTTCCCTGCCCCACGGGGTTGGGGGGGGGTGTCGTTTAGAAGGAGACAAAACCTCTTTCAGGTCTCTCACTGCCAGTCTGAGCTCCCCAGGGAGGAGCGTCTCGGAGCTGTACTGTCCTCTAGGTCACCTGTGGCTTTTTAAATTTAAATTAGTTACAGTTAAATCACAGTAACTATTCAGTTCTCGCAGTCACGTGGCTGGCCACGTTTCAAGTGCTCGGAGCCACGGGAGGCTTTAGCTGCTGCAGTGGACATCACAGACTGACCGGTTCCCCTCCCTGCTTCCCCGACAGACCTCTCCCCGGCCCGGCCAGTTCGACTCATGCGCCAAGACACCTGGCCCTACAAAGTCTAAAATACGTTCTTGTTGTTTAAATGAAAACGAGACCCTGACTGGCCAGGCCAAGAATAAGGGAGACAGAGATAAAAGCCAGTTAGGAACACTGAAAAAATGAAATTAAATTAAAAAATAGTAATAATAAAGTACCAATTTAAAAAAAAAAATGGCATTTTAAAAAACCAGTTAGCAAAGGTGAGAGGACGACACAGGCGCATCAGGAAGGTTTGTACACAGCCGTGGGCTGCAAGGCCCTTCCCTGAGCCCGCCTGCGTGAGCGCTGCTCCGGCCGGCTGCCCTTGCTTCCAGGTCTAAGAAATGGATTAAAATGCCAGGAAGTAAGCAAGACTCCTCCCCATGGATGTCCGGAATGGGGTTTTTTCTTTCCTCTCTCCCTCTCTCTCTCTCTCTCTCTTTTTTCTCTTTCCTGAAAAGGGCTGCAAACACTGTCCTGAAATCAGTGATAATTGAGCCTCTGAGGCTGAACATAGGCCACTTATCCTGAGCACAAGCTTGTAGATTTTGAGAAACATCTCCCAGGTCATCAGAGGTAACCCTTCCCCAGTCTTTCCCTCCTGGCCGTTTCCAAGGTTAGAATTGGCGTGTGGTTGTCATGAGACCCAAAACCCATTTCCAGTCACCGAGAGTCCTGTCTCGTGTCGCAGAGAACAGTCACGGTTCCCTCCTTGCTCCTTTCCGCTCCGGGGGGCATGGCGCCGCCCCGATGGGACGCTCCAGGGGCCGCAGCCCCGTTCTCTCCCTGCAGTTGCCTTGCTCTTCATTTGCAAGCGCAGACCACGCCTTGTCCTGGTCAGAGCTGCAGAGCCAGCGTGACAGACGAGGGGACAGACAGCAGGTCATTTACTGGCTCTCCAGAGAGACGAGCATCTCCCTTCTCTCTTCTTCTTGTCCGGATCCACGGGGCCAAGCTCTCTGAAATTGGAGAAGGTTTTCTCCAACAAGTGCCCTATTAAAAGTTGCGTTTCCTATCGCGCTTCCTCTGTTCGTCCTATTTTTCTTTCCCGGACCCTTTTTCTTTCTTGGTCATTCAAGTTAAAAGAACACCTACAGAAAAATTCAAAGGCGTATTCCGAAATCTCTCTCAGTCATGGTAGCACTGAGCAAGTGCGTGAGCTTTAACCTGTTAGTAGGCTCTGCGAGTTTCCAAACAGGGTGGGACGGGTGGGACTTCGCAGCGTTTCGTGTCCTCTGAAGGTGTCGTGTGGGTAAGGACGAGCTCACAGAGGAAGGCAGTGTTTGGGAAGGGCTGGGTGGGAGCGCGGGGGTGGGGGGCTGTGGAGGAGGGAGGAGGCCTGGAAGTCGGAAGAGCTGGCCTTAGGACGCTGCTTCCTCTCACATGATGCCCCCCCCCCCCGCTGGATGTGGTAATGAAGCATTGATTACAAGAAAAGGGATAAAAATGGCCTTTGCTCATTCATTATTTTTCTCTCCTAGCTGTGGAAGACCGAAAATTGTTCATAGGAATGGTTTCGAAGAAATGTAATGAGAACGATATCAGGGTGATGTTTTCTCCATTCGGCCAAATAGAAGAATGCCGGATTCTCCGGGGACCCGACGGGCTGAGTCGAGGTGAGTGTGCCGTCTATGAAGTCTCTTCCCTTAAGTGCTAATCGGAACTCTGTGTCACAGTCAAGGTAGACGTAGCCGCCGCACGCAGCAAGAGGTTACCCTGTAACGTGTCCCATGTGATGGAGTTGTCCACCGCGAACTCTTCACCGTAGCGGAAGGGGTCGCCTTGTGTCTCTCAGGTCGAGAAGGTCTGGAAGCCAGCATATTGCCTCAGGCTGTCCCGGCCAGCGGGGAGGCCGACAGGCGGCCCTGTCGTCGTACACCCCTTTTGGTCTCAAATTGAAGTACGTTCTGGGGGTGAGGGAGAGATGAGGAGGAAAGAGAATATGGGTGGTTTTCATCTTAGTCTCTGGCTTCCTGCCTGTGCCCGGGGGGAAACGTGAAGGAGGTGAGCCTCTTTTCAGCGATAAAAACCAAGGAAAAATGGCAGTGTTCCCATGTAGCGCAGAGCAGGTAGGGACTCCGAAGAACGGGGCATGTCTTGGGCTGCGAGGGTTTTATTGTAAAGATCCCAACTCCTGGAGGCCTGAACGCAGGAAGTCCGTGAAGTGGCAGAGAGGTGGCTTGGTCCAGAAGATTGTAGGCTCTTCTCTGTCACCGTGACAGGAGCAGAGGCGGTGGCCTCGAGCACTGACGGAGACCAGCAGTGTTACAAGCAGCTGTCCCAGGGAGCTGGAAATAACGGTTCTCTCCCCGTGTTTGCCTCTCCTCGGACAGCGCCACACAGACCCTTCCTAAAGCACTCACAAGTGCTGTCACCAGGCGTCCACCCCCATCAGACCGTGTTTCCCGAGACAGCCCAGGAGGCTGGAGTCAGCGTGTATGCATGAAACGTATCTTTCACTCCTTCTAAGAAATCCCTATGTTTGTAACACAGAGAGGATCTCATTCTGTTAACGTGCTCACTGATGCAGTTTCCGTGGGGCTAATTAGAAACTTCTTTTCATTCCCAGTCTCTGGTTCGGGGACAGCACTGCCATCTCAGACCCCATGCTGAAAGGGAAGATTGGGCCTTACGTCTCAAAGCCCTAATTTTCACCCATCTCCCTCATTTTAGCTAAACGCAGCACTATGTGGGGAAGAACCTTTGTTCTTTTGACTTTGAGACACGAAACTCCCTGATGTCAGCTGCTAGAAGGGAAGGCACAGGGAACAAAAGTTTCCCACCGACGCCCGCCTCCAGAGCCCCACGAGGATGGTAGTTGAGCGAACTGGAGAAGGAGGCGGGACAGCTTCCAGCTGGCCGCGCCCGTGTTTTCCTGCGAAGGTGGTTTTAAAAGGAAGGAGGCAGGGGAGTGACAGCTGGAACGTTCCCGAGCGAGAGTCGCGGGTGTAGTCGGTCTGCCTCCCTGCAAACACGGGCCTCTCCAAAAGCCGCACCCAGTGGGTGCTGAGCGGGGCCCTAACCCGCAGACCCTGAGCCGTGGCTCCCCGCCCACGCGGTCACTGGCGTCACCCATGGCAGTCCCCCTCACCCCGGGCCCGTGACCACACTGCCCAGGGGGATAGGAGGAGGCTGGGACCACCATCCCCAGCGCACCCACTCCCCGAGAGCTCTCCCGTCACCTGGGGTCCTCTGACTCTGCCAGCGGTCCTGAGAGATACCCGCCCGCTCAGGCAGACCGCCCCGGGGGGAGAACCCTGTGGGAAAAGGCAGCGAGGCTAGACGAAGAAGAAAACACAGAGGAGACACACGATCCTGTCTTTGCAATCCCTGTCCCACTGCCAGCATGGCAATCCGAACCCCTTTCTCTACCCTTATTTATTCTCAGGCACGCGTCAGCCTGGGCGGTTTCCCATTCACCCAGGCAGGTAGCATGGAGGAAGAACAGAAAGGAAGGCCCGTAAATTAGTCATAGTGAAGTTTATAGTGGCCCAGAGGTCAGTGACCCTGAGATCCAGTCCCAGGCCTTCTGGCACAAATCACAACCATAGCTCCTTGTCCTAGCTCTGTGCCTCAGTTTCCCCCTTTGTAAACGGCAGCGCTCACCATAGCTGCCCCGCTCCCCTCCTGGGGCACGGCTTAGGAGAGACCTCGGCTTCTGCTCTCCCTCTGCGGGACCCCAGGCATGTCCCCCTCTGTCCATCGGAGACGGTAACGAGGAGCGTTGGTGCCCGCGGCATCTAGAGCTCCTGCGGGCGTCATTTCCACAGATGAGATTTGCAAGCCGCCCCGGCCCGCGCAGGAAAGAGCAGGACGAGGCACTTGGCAAGAGAGCTGGGCTAATTTGACCTGCCGCGTGGTCGACGAGCCAGCCCTGGACACCGGAGCCTCCGACTCCGCGAGAGTTTCGGGAGCACTCTCGCCCATGTTTAGGCCAGTGCTGGCTCGGCGTAATGAGGAGAATACTCCTCCCTGCCTTTTTTTTTTTTTCCTTCTTCTTTTTCACAGAAAAGTAATTTCTGGTGAACTGATGAGAATTCCCTATGGCAAAAAAGAAAATACTCATTTATAACCATTTGTTCTGAAATATAAAGGCAGACAGTGGTAGGTTTTTCAATTAGTGAGACCCAGGGACAGGGGATGGCTCCTGAATCCATGTATTTGTGAAAAGAACAATTCTCTCTTGTGCCACTATTTTGCTTTCATTAAAGAATTGCAGTTTTTCGTCAAGTATCAGTAAGTGTCTCCCGTTCGCGGCTCTGCAGACAAAGGGGGCTCAGCGTTTCCGGTCTTCCTGCCCATTGCTGGCTCAGCTGTTTAAGACGCAAATAAATAACAATTAAGTGAAAGGAAAGGTGGGCTGCTCTGGAAAGCACCTTCTAATGCTAAAACGAGTATGAACTAGTCCAAAAAAAGGTTTTGCCCTCAAACCGTGCAGTCACGAGGGAGAGGTCCAGAGAAGCACGGTTCACTTCTCTGGCTTCGCTCCCGCCCAGGCCGCCTCAAGAATGAGGACAAAAGAGGCAGTTAGTGGCGCGCTCCGCACGTGTCTCCTGTCCGGTCTTCTCTGCACCTCCGTAGCTTTACCTCTTCCCTGCAGGCTGCGAAGCCGAGGTTTCTCCAGGCTCGTAGGATCAGGGTCCCCCACTGATGCGGAGTAGTGGGCTGCCAGGACCCACAGCTCTGGACTTTAGGTCAGAATCACCATCTTTAAAACAAAAGTCATCATCTCCATATTGGCAAGAAAGAAAGTTTGTAAAGTCCCGTCAGGACTCCACAGCCCCCAGATTTGTGCCATGGTCCAGATCAGACCCCGCCCCGCCCCGCCCCCCCCCCGCCCCGCCCCGCCCGGGCATTGTCATGGCCATACATGGACAAGCACCTAGCATCTACCAAGCACACTGAAACCAGCACTCGGCAAGTATGAGGAGTCTGACTCTCTTTACGCAGTGTGCCCGCATCTAAACGTGCATTTTCCCCTCTGGGGGCAGTAACCCATTCTGCCATCTTTTCTCATTTGGAAAACCTGGTTTGAGATGCTTGCAAGCCCCTTCATACTCAGATCCTCCTGCAACAGCAGGTCAGCCTCCCAGGCCTGCTGAGTGAGCCTTCTTGGAGAAAGCGAGCAGGACACCGTGAGTCCATGCATGGGAAGTCACATGGGACATTTGCTCTCACAATCAAAGCTGGGAGTCTTCTCCGCCCGTGCATTTATTTGTCAGCGTCCCCTCAGCCTGTCGATTTCCTAAAACGCACATGTTCTCCCTTACCCATAACCCCAGTCCGAGTGGGCTGTTCGGGTACAGTCTGCAGGGCTTTCCGCACCATGGCAACATGACTGTAACTCGGAGACAATGGAAGAGTTTATCTCCTTTCCCTTTCCCCATAAAGTGAAGTCAGATCTTCACTGCCATGTAAGGTAACTTTCTGCTTGTTGAAGAATATTCCAGCTGTGTTTATGGTGTTCCAACGTCCTCCTGCCAAAACCCTGGACAAATGAAATTGGCAATATTTTCAGGGATGCTGGCAAGCCCAGACTGGCGTTAGCCCTTAAATCCTCATTAGTTTTCGTTATGTCTGATCAGAATATTAGGACAGGGCTTTTGACTTTGGCAACATGTACCCGCCGTGGGCTCCGTTTTGATCAGGACGTCGTAGGCGTGCCCACTTAGTATCTGAACATACATGGAAACTCATATCAAATACCCCTGGGTTATTAGCTGTATTTTGTCATCTCGTTCCGAGGGCAGTCCCTGAACCTCCTCCCAGGGGTGAGATCTTTGCAAACCAGTAAGTCCCACTCTGCACTCAGCCTCAGGCGGAGTAAACGAACTGTCTCTCCAAGCCAGTTCTGAGTAAACTAACCCAGCACTGGGGCCGGTCCATTCGAGTATTCGTTCGGATGCTCTCGTGTTCTACTGATAGCATATGTTTAATAAACTCTGCCACTGCTAAAACGACACAGCGAGGAAAATTGGCTGCATTAAGAACTTTCTCTGGCCGAACGGGAATTTATAAACAAGTCTTCCATAGGCCGAAAGTGCCTTCATGCCGCCCAAGTTATTTTAAATTATGCTTCCCTCAGTCGAAATCTAGCAGGCTGCTGCTTCTCTTTCAAAGAAGAGGCAGAAAAGCAAGAGGCTCTGGCATTGTACGTGCTTTTAAAAGTGCCTGCCTTCCTCCCTTTCTTTCCTTCTGCCTCCTTTCCTTCCTTCCCTCTCCCTCTCTCTCTCTCGTGCTCTCTCTTTGTTTTTTCTGGTGCAGACCAAGAATGCATCTGGTTCTCTCAAAATTCTCCTGCAGCTGAGAGAAAAAGTAGAACACCGGAGTGAAGATAGCTTTTCAGTTGAGATGACAAGTGTAATAGATGTGTTCCAGAATCTTCTCTGTGACGGGCCCCGTGCTTTCCTTAGATCCTGTCTGTAGGAGGAAATTACATGGAGAAACCTTTCCCCAGTCCATCACTGATCTGTCTTAGTAGCAAGAAGGCAACCTCCTCACTGAGCTGGGAGGAGTTCGGCTCCTTTCATTTCTGTGAGCAATCTCTGACATTTTGAAAGTAGAGACAATAAATAATTGGAAGGTAAATTACAGGTTGGCCACAGTTAAGGACGGACTTTTTCTTTATTTTTTTTCAGCTATTACGTAGTTGGGGAGGCTTTAAGACAATGATATATACAGGCTATCTTACCTAACGAAAAAAAAACAAAAATTTTTTTTAAAAGCTTCATTATCTTAGTACATGTGATCTTTTTTTCCCCATTCAGGTTTCTCCTGCATTTGAGTCAGTGGCCAGAGAACTGACTACTGAGTTAGTACATCCACTAATCTAGAACAGAGGAGGGCTGACCCTGAGACATTCTAGAACCGTGGAGGGCTGACTCTACAAGGTCAGAGAAGCTGGCAGCCAGTCTTGATGGAAGAAGCTTATATGACCCTATAGTAGTGAAAAGCCACAGATCTGAGGCCTAATCCTAAAGCCACCACCATGGGTTCCGTGGCAGGGAAAAGAAAATTAAAATCTAGCCAGAGGACTAGAGCAGAAATTACAAAGGTTAACAAGCTACCAAGCCATGAAACATTTGATTCTGAAGTTGCGGAACTTCATCCGGAATGGCAGAGCGAGGGAAATTTTCAACATGCGCACTCACTTTACAAACGACAGTAATTTTCCCTCTTAAGTAATTGAACACAGCACATAGTCCCGAACTTGACAGAGCCCCTGAGGAGACAGGTTCTCTCTTCCTGCACCACTGTCAATGGAGTAAAAAGGTTAAAGGAGTCATCAGATTTGTCAGATGATTTTTTTTTTCGGATGCAGTAAGGGTTGTATAATTAGAAGCATCAGTCGAGCTTTTAATTGCAAGTTTCAGAGAGGAAGAGCAATGGTTCAAGTTTATAGAGATGGAATTTTATTGTTCTGTTGCTAATACTTCTGAGACCTGCTAATTGCTGTATCTTTCTCACTAAGTTACTTAAAAAGTTCTGCTTGTTCTGAAATTGTGGTCAATGCATAAACTGTGCCTTATTGATTTCTGTTGACGTTTTACATGTGTTGTTGTTTTTTTTTAATGCATTCTTAACCTCCATTTGGAAACTGTCAGTTTGGCACATGTTCCTGGCTAATAAGAGCAAATAAAGTGAATGAAACAATCTTCTTGACTACTAAAAGCAGAGTTAGGCCAGGCTTCACGTGATGTCAAATATATCTCCACTAGATGATTTGCAAAAGCAAATAATTCCACCGTGGTCTCAAGAAATGGAAGAAGACAAATCATAGTGTTCTCTCCTCTGCTAACAATGTCGGTGATAATCACAATGTTTTGGAAGGGGTGTTATTCTGAGACGGGCGGTAACTTTGGGGCTCTGGGGTTGCAGAGCCGAGTCGCAATATGGAAGCCCGTAGACGTGCCATCCTCTGGTGCACACATCTCCTAGACGCCTCAGAGAAGGCTCCAGAACGCCTTCGCTGACGACAGAAGCTACAGCCAGTGGAGGTGCAGACAGTGTGTTTAAATAGTAAGCTCCACTAGCTGCTATGATGTCAGAGAAGTCCATGAAACCGCTCGGCATTCATAGCAAGCTAGAACTCAGGCTTCTTGAGGCTAGCTTAACCGGGAGGTCGATGAGAGATGACTCTCCGGTGTACTCAGAGTTTGGTTGTATTCAAAATTTCAGCATGATGCAAAAAAAAAAAAAAATGCATTGACTTATTTTCATGACTGGATGTTTTTGTGCTTTGGGGATAATGGGCAGGTGTTGCTTTCTCTTATTGCTGTTTGATTAAAAGGTGCTAATACAGTATTGACTTGATAATCTCACCAGGTAACACATGCAGAGCAAAAGAAGAAAATATATTTTATGGCTCACAAATTGATTTACATAAACCAAACAATCTGCTGGGGTTTGGTTTTATTTTTTTGTTTTGTTTTGTTTTTTTTGGATGTAGAACATTCTGTTTGGCTTACTGGCCACAGGGGCAGTAATCTTGCGTTGTGGCTGCCAGAATCCCACTTTCACGCATTCACTCTGAGCTAACAACAGGCTTCCGCCTCTCGGTGTTTAGATCTGCTTCATTTGGAAGTCTTTTAAGTAGTAATAATAATAATGTTTTGAAGAAATTGAGTGGAACACTAAATTATTCTCTGATACCTAAGTTCAAACTGTGCAGAGCTAAAGAAGCTGAAAATCAATGCACTTTTAAAGTCATTAGAGATCATAAGTGAAATAAGTCTGCATTGCTTTAGCTAAGCTTTTAGTGTGCTGTGGTATTATTATAAAATCAGCCTGAATCTGCATTAATTTCACAGTCTTTTTCTCTAAGAAGCCCAAGGGTGCACGATGAATAAAATGTAAATTTCAGCAGACAGTGTTTTTATTAGTGAAGAGGGCAATGAGCCATGTAGTTGGAGCAGTGACCTGCACAGTGGCCAGCACCTGCCACCAGGCACTGGGGCAGGCGCTGCGGGTTCTGGTTATTTTATAGCACGAGAAATAAAGAGCCATGGAAAGTTCAACGGGTCTCACAGGAAGCGTTCAGAGAACTGTACATTTTCTTGTGGATGTTAGACTTTAGGTCAGATCTCGGATGCACAGCCGAAACCACAACTTGGAAAAGTCATAAAGATTTTCTACAACTAAGAAATCCAACGCAGATTGTAAAGTTTCGCCTCATAGGCACTATCGACTATTCTCAGAGTAACAGAGCATTTGTTTTTGTTTGTAATTAATAATTACTAAACAGTTCCTGCAGGATGGGGTATATTTCTCTGCATTTGAATCACGTCAGTGTATACGTATACATATGTATGTTTTAACTACCCAGAAGAGATTAGATGTATTAATTTGCTGACGTTTCGAGCCTTTGGAATTTTATTTGCTAATTTGCCCTTGGTGTTGAGGATTTTATTATTTGCTGCTTAAAAATCAACGCTAGAATTTGAAATCCAGAAGCCCAAATGTGTGCATGCCCTAAGTCCAGATGATCAGCGAAGGAGAAAAATGTAAAATAGCAACATTTTATTTTACAAAATGCAAACTAGATCTTGCTAATGTCAGACCCCTCCCCCTCCCCCCCCCCCCCGTGGCTTTAAAAAAAAAAAAAAAAGTGCCCAACTAATTTCCCCTCGTCTCTCATTTTAAAAAATAAACTAGTCAATAAATAAATCTTTCTGCTCTGGTCAGATTAGCAAGTCAGCACTGTGAGTAGAAAGCCGACTAAGATAAAACCGAGAGAGAAGTTGTGGATTTTCATGTACTACTGAGAACAGTGGCGTCCTGTGGCAGTTCTTGTAGACTGTGTTGGTTTAACAAGCGTCCAACCCTTTTGTCTTGTTGTTTTTTGTCTTTCCTGCTCCCTGTCCCCTTGTTTCCCACAGGCTGTGCGTTTGTCACATTTTCTACAAGGGCAATGGCACAGAATGCAATCAAAGCCATGCATCAGTCTCAGACCATGGAGGTACTGTATCATCTGCCCTTTCTTTGTTTTCTTTGTGCAAATGATGGGGAATGGTAAAGCAGCTCTCTCCTGTGCGAATTGTTCACATGACAATCACAGATGGACACTTTGACCATCTCTTCCATTCATTCATATTCATCCTCTCTCTCTCTCTCTCTCGCTCTCTCGCTCTGAATTTTTCCCCTAATGACTTGAAATGCATTTAGTAAAACCTCCCACGTGCTGTACGTTATTTTTTGAGCCTTTTATTGCAGCAGCCCCGGGCCCTGCAGCACCGCGGCGCGATGCGGCGTGCCCCCCAGACGACTCCTCGACCTCTCGAGGTTCCGGTCCGTTCCTGGTCCGGGGTCGGTACGGCGTCAGCCTTAGTAACAGCCCTCCCTCCAAATTGCAGCCCGCCCCGTGCCAGTCACGGGGCTCTTTTCAATTTTTTTTTCCCCTTTTTCTTTTTTTTCTTTCTTTTTTTTTTCCCTTAAATGTGGGGTCAAGTTCTCTCTAGTCCAACAGAATTGTGTTTTTGCACCAAGAATGTTGGGAGAAAATTAATACTTCTCCTACATTGTTTAACCAGCGAAAATGTTAATGGATGAGAATCCCTTGAAAAATTAGATTTGTCTTTTTACCAAAAAAAAAAAAAATGCATGATGAAAGAAACGTAAAGGCTCAAATCTGGTCTCCTAATGAGACATAGTGACTTTGGGGGAAGACGGATACGCTGATGTGGGTGTTTCACCCACTCACGTAGATAGATGGCTGTGTACTTGTAGTCTGTGATTTGGGTCTGGCCTTTCAGAATTTTGCACAAAAGCATTCCAAGAGTGATATGCTGTGACTTACTCTGTATTGTCTGGTAGAATCATTCGGGAGTGCATGTTCTGTACTCTGTACATCTGTGTGTGGGTAACCTTTTCTTGAGGCGGCCCCGTGGTGTTACCCAAAGTTACGTTCTCATCTTCTTAAAAGCAAAATATTTTCAATTTTATTTAATGTGCAAAAATTTCTTTAAGGATCGTTTGCGCTTCCTTTTTTTTTTTACCTCCTTTTTTGGGGGGCTTTATTTATTTATTTGTTTGTTTTGTTTGTTTTTTGCAATGCTGCATCTCCCAAAGCACGCTGGGAGCTAAGTGATCATTCCACGTCATGTTTTGTGGGCAACTTTTTTTTACAGTGAGGCGGAAGGTGGGTGAACAAGGGGGGCAAGGAGTGTGCATGGCCTTGTCATTAAGTGTTTCCTGTACTTTTCTGAGTTTTGATATCAGCATTGCAAAGCCCATTGTCTTTTTCGAGCTTCATTTTGACTTTGATATTCCTAACATATCTTATATAATCACTGTGTTTTCCTTTCAGTGCAATGCATTTTTAAGACACTCACACCCCCCTACCTGAAGGCAAGCTCAGGTGAAAATCGGCCATGATAGGAGATAATTAGCAGGATTTGAAATACCTAGGGATCCAGTCTTGTACGACGTACGGTCACACGTTGATGCTGTGTCTGTCCCCACTTTCTCTCCGGCTGCTCTGTTATCGGGGATCAGTTTGAATCCCAGCCACCCTTCAGTTTGGAGATAAAAATGAAAGTACGGTTAGGGAAGAAAAAAAATGTTTTCACCTGTATTTATTATCTTCCATACATGTGCTTCAGTCTTAATCATTTTTATTTCCTGTAATTTGGTGATTGGTACCATAGATGATTTTTTAACCTAAATTCTTTCAGCTCTTAACCCCAGTTCCTCCATCAGGGCCCCTTGAGTAAAGCCGCAGAGGACGCTGGTCTGGGTTCTCCTGTGTCCCTGCAGGGAGAGAGCTTGGGGACGTAGCGCAGACCTGAGAATGAACCAGAACCAAAGAAGAATAGGCTCAGAAGGAAAAGAATCTGCTGTAGAGAATGGAGCATAGTCATTCTTAAGAAATCCTTGATCCTTTGGTATTACCATCTCTGTTATTTAAAAAAATCAAATTCAGTGCAACTTGTTTTTAAATCAGGACACCTAATGCTCAGACCGAGGGGCCCTCAGACACTGAAATTTCTCGTTGAATTTAAAAAATATTGACATTTAAATGGAAGATTTTATCGTATGCCAGTCACATTATAGTTGTACAACCAAAGTTTGTTGGAGTTTTTTTTTTTTTAGCTAATTTTGTTATCTTCAGGACTCTGGCACACATCTTTAACCAAGATGTATTATCTAAGAAATTTGAATTCAAAATGATTTGAATGTTAAAGTTTAAAAGAACATGTTCTTTAAAATAATTTTTATATCGCACCTTCTATTTTTCCACTTTCCTCCAATCTACACCCATCCCGTTTTTCCTTTTTATGGTTTAAACAAGTTATTTGGGGCCTAATTTTTGACTTCTTTATCTTTTTTTTTTTTTAAGGAAGGAAAAAAACAGTAAATGTACTCTTAGGAGGAGATTCTATGATTTGTTATGGAACAAATTTGATACAGCAGTAACAACCCTTTCCATACGAAACCCTCCTTCTGTATAATTTCCATGCTCGGAGTCTTTTGCTCTCTTTAAAGCAACGAAGTGCTGAAATACGGAGCAGAAGAAGAAAAATGAAGTATAGATTTTTTTAAGTGGTGGAAATATTATTTTCATGCGGCCGACTGACATTTAACCTTCTGTCCCGTGGCTGCGAGCTGAAGACTGATACACTGGAAGTTCAAACCGAAACAGCCACCTCGTTTTTCTCACATTTTTTTTTTTTAATTTTGGTCATAACAGACACGCTAGCCTCCCACATTCACAGCTACATCCCCAGTAACTACCCAAGGTGATAAGAAACAAAACACACGCAGGTTTGTTTTCTAGGAGAAAGAAAAATGAGCCGAGGGGAAGGGAAAGAGAGAGAGAGCGAGCTCATTTAAGTAGGAATAGAAATTTTCTGAGAGGAGAGAGGTCCATTATCATGCTGAGTTTCAATAAAAAAAAATTTTTTTTAATCACCTAGGTAGAAAGACTTCTTTTTACCTCAGCAAAATTGAACAGCTTTAACGGCGATGAGATGTATAGGCAAGCCGCAGTAAGAGGGAGGGGGTGGGGAGGGAGGAACACGGGTCTCTGCGGGTGTCGACCGAGGGGCGAAGGTTCCAGAGGGGCTCAGGGAGGGAAGTCTTCACGCTGGAGAGGCAGGCCCTCAGTTTCCCTAATGATTTTGTCCATCTTGGACATGAATCCATCCTAGTCTATAGCCCTGGGCCACGCACTCAGTCACGGCCCCTACTAGCTGCCTTTTCAAGGGAACGAGAGCTGAAAAGAAGCACCTAGAAGGGTGAGATCTGCTGACGAGAGCAGCCAGGTAGAGGCCTCCTGCCATGTCCGATACGGCTCCTTTCACTAGAATATGCTTCCGAGACTGGTGGTTCGCAGGAGCCCTGGGCGAGGCGGACAGAGTAGACGCGTCGGAGAAGGAAGCGGGACCGCTCTGAAAACACGGACGGTCGCGCCGGGCCGGGCCCGTGTCCTCTGCACCTCGCCTGCCCTCATCCACAGTTCCTAAAACAAAACCCTCTTCTCGCTCTCTGTAGTGCTGCGTCGGGAGGACTCCCGCGGTCCAAAGTTCAAAAATGCGGCCCTGACAATTGGAAAGAGGGAAAAAAATAAATACAGGAACGAGGGCCGTTTTCCTTCCCGTGGCAGCATCTCTCCTTTTTTGTCCCCTGGTCCCACGTGGCAACAGGCAGACACACAGCCAAGTCTGTCGTGCAGACAAGCGAACCAGGAAGCTTAATGAAAGAACGTTGATAAGGTTTCTTGTCTCTGAGAAGGTCTCGGAAAGGTTGGAGGAAGACACACGAAGAGAGGAGGAGAGGCAGTTTAATAAGCAGAGCAAGAAAGCAAATGGCTTCACCGACCACCAGCTCCCCAGAGAAAGCAGTGGCAGTATCTGGAATTTTCAGTTGATGGTACTGGTCAGAGAAGAAGAAGGAATATCAGACCATTTAAAAAACAAAACAAAACCCTTCCAGACGGTTCCATGGGCTCCGAGAGAGCTGAGGGAGCTAGAGCCAGTGCTGAGTGTCACGAGAGGGTTCAGCCAGGCGGTAACCCCCCTCTTCACTTTCCGCTGTGTCCGACCACAGGGCTGCTCCTCGCCCATCGTCGTGAAGTTCGCCGATACTCAGAAGGACAAAGAGCAAAGGCGCCTCCAGCAGCAGCTGGCCCAGCAGATGCAACAGCTCAACACTGCCACCTGGGGAAACCTGACGGGTCTGGGCGGACTCGCCCCGCAGTACCTGGCGGTAAGTGCCTGTCCCGCGGGGGCCCCGAGACCGCCTCGCACCCCCTCCCAAGTCGCGAAGGAATTCCCTGCGGGGCCGTTTTGGACCTGGGGAGATCAGTGAGGTCAGCGCCGATGCAGCGTCTTGGTCCACGTTACCTGGGTTGGCGTCAGGACGCGACTCACTCTGGCCTGACGCCGGCCGAGCCGGGTCCCGCCAGCCTAGGTTCTAACCGGTGTTTCCGAGACCCCGTCACCTCGTGCGTGGGAAGGGGCGCGGCGCGCCTGATGACGGCCTCGCGACCCCGAGGCCCGCGTGGCCCGAGAGGTGAGTGCGTCCCACGCGGGGACCGCCAGCGGAACCCCCTCGGCCCTGCCGTCCGGCGGTCCTGGCCCTTCCCTGTGCAACCGCGCTGACGAAATCAAACGTTTCTTCATCTGAAACCCAAACATGAGATCCTATTTCAGGGCAAACAAACCCGGTTCTTTCAGCCATCCCCTTACCTTACGTTGTTTTAAACTCTCATGCTCCTGTTGTTCTCCGGGCTACCCCGTCTCCGCGGATGTCCCTAGGAAAATACAGCGACCAGAATGGAAGACAGTTGCCCCGGTAAGATCTAAACTGCGCACAGAGCAGTGAGCCCTAGCGTGGACGTGAGACTATCCACGCGTGGCCTGAGAGGGGCCCTCGTGCTAACCTCGTCACATGGGAGGCAGAAGGCAGCTAACACCGGTCCGGGTTTTTATTTACTTTAGCTGAACCCCTGCTAAACCGTGCTACTCCAGCCCGTTTTCCTGCATTGGCCCCTACAGGCTGGACGTCCCATTGATGACTATAAATTCGTATCGCGAGTTCGGGTCTGGTACCCTGGGCTGTCTGGGTGTGCCCGTGTGGGGGTGCATGTGTGTGTGTTCGGTCCTAATTCTGCCACTTGACATTTTAACTGTCCCCCTCGGGACCGCGGGATCCATTAGCCTGCGCAGTTGGCACGACAGCCCCCTCTGACCGTGGAAAGGAAGAAGGGCCCGCTCCTACAGGTGGGGAAAGAGGCTCCGAGAGCTGACGCAACCTCCCCAAGACCGAGCTGCTGGCGGGCAGTGGGATTTCAGCCCCCTGCTGCGGCTCGTGTTCCCTTTGTCCCCACCCGGCCATGCCCAGTGGGGTCTGGCTGTCACACCACCTCGATGCACGTTTGCTTAATGAAGGCAGCGCCTGCTTCTCCCGTCTTCAGTTGTGTCGTTAGTAAGAGCATTGACTGACTTTACCATCGTCTCATAGCCATTTCTCAGTCATATCCACAAAGACACCACGAGCGAGTGCATCAGAGGTCTTGCTGAAAAAAATCTGTATATGCTCTGCCATATCGTTTTCTTGGTCTCTCCATCTAAAATTTTATGAAACAAGAAATGAGTCTTGTAAATGACTAACGAGCTTAACGGTCATTTGTTTTCCCCAAACTTGTGCTTGTCCCTTTTCATAGACCATCTGTTTATGGGTACCAGAATTGGTATCAGAGATGGATGCCGGGCTCACCTCTTCATAATTTCTAAGAATCCAGCTTCCTGCTCCATCCTTTCAAAACACCCAGACACCTGTGCCTGTCCCCCGTCTTCCAGCCCCTCTCCCCTGACCCGCGGCCGACGACAGTCTCTGCCACGTGTTTCTTTGACCATAGCTGCAAATTTTTCTGTACCCTGAAAAAGAATTCATCTCAACCTCATTTATGAAAACGTATTTTTCCATGACCTTAACGACGTTTGCTCCTACCGTGGGCTTTCTTTCTTTCTCGGCCATATTCGTTCTGCCCCTTTCACTTGGAAGTTCTTCTCTTTGGAAGAGCCCTCGGCCTTTAAGGCATCCCCCGCTTGTGGGTTGAGGGGTAGATTCTGACTCTGGCCCACCAGAGAATGGTCATCAGTGGATAGAATCCTGGGTAATAGTTTAAGGACACCCCAGTTATTTCCACATACCTCAGTAGGTATTATTAAATTCCTCAAAATAGCTTCAAAGCTAATTTAATTTTACTTCGCTTTAATTTTTTAACATACCTAGTAGGAAAAGGAGTAAGGGCTTACAACCACAAGAGAATGGGATACCCATGAAATCAAACCAAAATAAGGGATTTCTGTCCATGCAAATGGCTAATCCCTAACTCCTCCTCCTCCCTCACTGTTCCCCGTGTGCGTGTCTGAGTCTGTGTGTGATCGTCGGCAGTGCATTTCAGCGAGTCAGGAGGGATGAGTAAACATCACGGACATTCTTCTGGTACCTGACCCTGCTGGTCCCCGTAACATCACAGTACCTGAGACTCGGGTCGAATCGGCCACTGAGATTCCATTCCACTTGGAGCTTCTCAGTCTATAGATAGAGGCCCATTTCTGAGTCCTGCCCAGTTGTAGACTTTGCTTGGTATTGAGCTCAAAAAAACCTACCCTTACCCAGAGGAATGACTCTCTCTGTGGCTCTGCCGTGCTCCAAATAAATTCTGAAAGCTATTTTTAAAATCACAAATCGATCTTGTCCCTCCTAAGCACGTAGTATCATAACATTTCTCAGTAGTGAATTCGGTGAACCTACACCTTTTGGCATCTGCGTACATTTGTGCACAGGAGGTAACTATATGCTCGCTCCTACATACAGCGGGGTCTTTCTGGATCTGCCTTGCCAAAAGGAGGGTATCGATAAATCGAGATTAATAGTACAGCACCTAAGTTAGCCTACTCAGCTGAATCGGACCAGCAAAGGAGCACTCGAGGACAGTAGCCACATGCCCTTATGTTGGGGTACCCTCTGACTGGGGGGTGAGATGTGTTTTTGAGTGCACCACGGGGACGTTAACTTGATTTTTCAAAGCAGCCGACCTACCTGTCACGCCCAGTGTCACTGTCCATCACACCAGTCACTTCTAAATTCTGACCAATCGTATGTCCCCCTCTGCCAGTGAAGACCAGCCTCAGGTGGGTCGCAGGTGTCCCCAGGCGGCTGTGCACAGGTGTGTGCAGGTCTGTAGTTATCGCGGTGACATCTCCGTTGGCCCAAGAGTCCGTGAAGCCGGGCGCACTCGATGACGGCCACTGAGCTCTTCGACCAAGGGCTGGGCCTCGGGTGACAGAGCCGCGGGGACCGCGGGGCTGCAGGGAGCCCGCCTTCGTCACGCTGCCTGGGTTTCACGGATGTAACACCTGCTCGTTCAAAAGACCAAATGGGTTGTTTTAAGGCAGAGGTGCTCCTGAGTTTCCCTAGTGTCTGTGTGTCTCAGTAGAGACTGGACATGCATGTGGATTTACAGCCCCAGCCGTGGGAACCTTCGGCCCGTGACTAGGAGGCAGCAAGCGACTGTGTAAGCGGACAGGAAACCGACGCCCCCCCATTCAGAAGCTGCCTCGTCCTGTGTCCACTTTGGTATGACGGTCCGCTTCTCCCTCCCTTTGCAGCTTCTACAGCAGGCCACCTCCTCCAGCAACCTGGGTGCGTTCAGTGGCATTCAGCAGATGGCTGGTAAGTCGGGACGCGTGCCTTTGCTTTGGCTCGCGCTGCTGGCTGGATTGGGTGGCCACGGAGGGCTAAGAAAACCGAGCAGGGGAAGAGAAAGAACAGAGAGCCTCGAGCAGCCCTGTCGGCCCTGGGACTCGGGTGTTACCATCCGAGTCGGCGGCCGGGGGGTTGCCCTCCCACCTCAGGCTTCTCCAGCGGGGCAGGGAGGGGGAGGCCGCATCATAACCTCCAGAGTTGTTTGCTGTTTTTGTTTTTTGATGGGATCGATTGCTGGGGAATTTCCAACAAGATTCCTTCTATCCAGGGCAGCCACGATGATTGACGTGCTTCTAAAATTTTAATAAGAAGCAGTCAATAAATATTCTGACCTCCATAATGAAAGCCAAGATGGCAGGCCTATCTTTGATACAGTTTGCGGTCCCCTGATAACCACAGACCATTACAGACCATTAACAGGGTGCGGTTTTTTGGTTTTTTTGGGTTTTTTTGGGTTTTTTTTTTTTTTACTTCTGTACCCTTGGTTGACAGACCTGTGCATGAGAAGCTTTTATCCGCAAGTATAATCGTTGTTCTTGAGAAAATCAAAGTGGGGCCGGATTTGAAAGCTGGCTCACAAAGGATTTCTTTGTGAGACGAGCTGCGTCCGCAGTAACCGAGGTGCAGTGATTAGTGAAATGTCACTCCTACGGCGTCACCTGCCCAGCTCCGACCCTAACCTCCGCGGGGCCCGGGAAGGCGGCCCGCACGGGTCCGTCAGAGCACAGGTGCCCTTCCCCTGCCACGAGGACCAGCGAGGGAGCTCTTCCCTTGTCGCATTCAGGGGGGAGTGAGGGCAAGGAGAAGAGCAGATTCTTGGCACACTAGAATCAAGCGCCATTTGTTTTTAACGAAGGACACCCTGACTCAATGAAATGAAACCTGAAGTACAGAATAGAAGCCAGATTTTTTTTCCCGTGAAAACGCTTTTCTCATTTCTTTTTTTTTTTTTCTAAATAACTATCCTTGGTTTTGTTCGTTTGTTTCACTTTGAACGGATCTGGAAGGACTTCCTCCTCACGTGTGTTCTGTGGGCGTCAGCCCAGCCTTCCCCTGCGGCCCCACAGGCTGAGGGGCACCTGTTGTCTGACAGGGTATGTTGGCCTACAGTTTAAGGAAAAAAAAAATGCAGAATTATTCATTGGGCTTTAAATCTCCTGACAGTGCCAGCATGTTTTATTGTAATACTGCTGTCGGTTTACTAAGGAAAAAAATATATGTTAAAATGGCAAGTAGTTCAGTCCTTCAGCAATATCTTTATGGATACGGTTTGGGAGGCTGGCCTTGGAGCTAAGGGTCACACCAAATGGTTAATGTTTAGTTCTGCGAGGGGACTCGGAGAGACAAAACTGAAATATTCAGGGAGTGCTCTGTGTTTTCAAGTGAGAACCTCCAGATTACAGCTCTACAATAAATGCAAAGATTTGTCATATTTTCAGCCAATGCAAGATTTATTTTCCCTTTTAATGCTATGGACCCACCCACATCCAAGATCGGGATCTTCCCTTAGAGGAAGCCCCTGGCTCTCCCACTCCCACAGTTGAATCATGCAGAGAAGGTCACTGGGTCCTGAGGCGATGGCCAAGCGCGTCTTCCCGGGGGGACAGAGTGCCCTGTCATTTTTCATTCGACCGTGGGCTCCTCCGCCTCGCCAGCCACAGGTCAGGACGGTAGCGTTTACACACTCTGTGTGCTCATTTAAAAACTAAGGCTATCCGGGAGTCCCCTTAGAAGGTGCATGGAGCAGATGGCTAATTTAAAGGCAGTCTGTAAATGCTCTGGGCCTTCCAGAGTACCCCTTTCTTGAGCGTTCAACATGGAAAACTCAGCACACTAAGTTTGCACAGGCTGCGACATCAAATGCTGAGTGGTCCTTTATCTACCATCACCTTGAATGGTCAGAGTATCAAGGACGCCGATGGCAGGGCTCCATGTGCTTGGCGATTTCCAGAAAGGTGGGAAAATTCATTCATAGGGAATTGAAATTCAAAATTCATTCATAGGGAAAATCACAGTTTCCTCTCCCTGCGTATTTGAGGCACTGTGGTTTGGACTACATGTTCTATATATTTTCTGCCAATGAAATCAAGTTATAAGGCTTCCCACTCTTTCGTCATCTCCCGAAGTAGGACTTAACTTTTGTCTTTGCCCGTCATCCGGACCAGTATTATAAAGTGAACTGGTCCCTCTCTGAAGGGGGCTTCCCTGGGGTGCCCGGGCGGCTCGGTCGGCTGAGCGTCTGACTCTTGATTTCTTCTCTGGTCACGATCTCAGGGTCGTGACATCGAGGCCCATGTCGGGCTCCGTGCTCAGTGCAGGATCTGCTTGAGATTCTCTCTCGTCCTCTGCCTCTGCCCCCCTGCTCGTTCTCGTGCTCTCTCCCTCGCTCTTTCTCTCTCTGAAATAAGTGAATCTTTAAAAAATAGGCTTCCCTGACACCCCACATAATATGGGAGGGGTGCCCTAAAGCCCTTCCTTCCTTCCTTTCCTTCCCCACCTCCCCAAACGCTCCCAAGCCATCAGGCCCCAAGAGGCACTCGGCCTGGCTCTGCGGAGAGGTGCTACTGACTATTTTTGAGTGGATGGGGAAAATACGTGTATAAATCGACAAACGCAAATTGATATTTTGGATACATTCCCAGGAGAGCTTAAGTTAAATGCCCTATTTTTTCAATTGAGAAATTTGACTTCAGCCTTACCTCCTAAGCCAAGAAAACATTATATAAACTAATGACAGCATCTTCACGGTTGGGTTGTCGAGGATTTGGCAACAGTGGGTTCACTATCAAACATGTGGCCAAGCACACGGCCCGTAGCATCCAGTAAAAGCAATAGGAAGAAATCCAAGAGGCCATTTACCCCAAATCCCACCCGAGGTCCAAATGCTTGTTGAGGGCTTGAGATCACAGCCCAGTTCGAATGGGCGCCTACATGATTCAAACGCAGTTTTTATGTCTTACGGTGGCATAAAATATACTCCACTTGGAAAGTTCAAGCAATCGACTCGGAACACTACCACCAAATGGAGAGAAACGTCATTTCAGAAACCAGCAATAATGTTTTGTGAACAACTCTCAAAATATAACAGCCTGTCCTTCGGGAGCTTGAAGTTTATCACTAAAGTCTAAAAATGTCTCGTTTTCGTTTGAGCAGAAAATAAAGCTAAAAAAAGAAAAAGAAATTTTCGGCGACAAGTCATGAAGTATTGGTCTCAATAAAATGGAATGAGGCATCAACTCGTTTCCCCAAAGTAATTTACCATTTCCCTTTCCAAGTAAAAAGAACTTCACATGTGTTTCATGATTTTATAGAAGGGAACCTTTGCTGAGAATGGCATGTAAGAGCAAAAGCTAGATTCGGCTCAAATGTTTAGAAGCTGGATGCTTTCACCTGTACTTCCTGCGTGTCCTTAGAGTTGATTTTATTTTCCCGCTTAAAACCTCTTAAGAAAAACATGTCCATTTCTCACCCAACTGTGATATTCGTCCCAGCAATTTCTGAAGTCTCAAAAACTTGGGCTAAGAGTCTGGATTTTTTTTTTTTTTTCCCTGAAGAAGGAATTAAGGAAAAGTGACTTTTTGGTCATGCATTTTTTTTTTATAACTGCTGTCCTCTCAAAAGAGCATCGCGTTAGATAAGCAGGGGTCCTATTTCACAATTTTGTTTTTAGCAGCGCTCCTTGCAGTCGTCACGCAGTTTATCCTCACAGCTTTGCCAAGGACAAAACCTGCACTTTGTTACTCCATTGCACTTGAAAACCTGAAGTAGAAAAATGTTAAATACTAACGCCGTGAGACCGCAGGACGGACTAGGATTCAGAGTTCCCAGGGAGCACGAGCACGAGTGTGCCGCTTTCCGGGCGAGGGGGGGCCGCCGAGGATTAGAGGGTCATTAACACACTCGCCCCAAGTCACCGCGCTGGGAAGGAGCAGGTCTGAATTTCCAGCACATCCGAACCCCGGACTTCCGCGGGCCCGTAACACGTGCTCCGTGTCCAAGCAAGTGCAGATCTGTCCGCAGAAACACAGACTGCAGTGACCTTCCCCTGCACGCGGTTTCACGGGCCCAATCACAAGTCCGGGCTACAGGTCGGGAACGCAGAGAGTGCTCCGAAACGGTGCAGAAAGAAGCAGCAGCCCCAGGAAAGCGGCCTCCCTTCCTTCTGGAAGGCACTGCACGTGTGTTAAGAGTGGGCTGTTTTTTGTTGGGGCATTTTTGTTTTGTTTTGGGTCTGCCAGCCCGCGGAAGTGTGAAAGAAATTAAAGATTTACAGAGCTCCGACAAAGAAGAGTTTATCTGTTGATTCACGGAGCTACGACCAAAAAGAGCGTATGTGTTGATGGACAAGACGAGACGGCTGCACTTGGCATAGTCCGCGAAGGTGGTAGTAATTCTCTTCCAGAACATCCGGCCTAAGTTTGAAAAGTCCCAGGGTATACAGCACCATTCTTTGCTTGAAACAACAAAAGCCCTCTCCCTTCGTGGGTGTGGGATCCTGTCTGTGCGGAAGGCCGTCCTGGAATGTCTGTGACGAGGGGACGGGAGGGGAGACGTTTGCAGAAGCCAGTGCACCTGCCGGCTGAGGGCGTCCGCGCACCAGGAACCTGGGTTGGGAGGGGTGGGCTCTGGATTCGAGGAGATCACCGGCCCTTCCTGGAGCCGAGCCTCCCGCCCTCTCGCTGCAGACGCTTCCGTGAATGTGCTAATAGGCCTTATGAGAACATTCCATAACCACCCATCTGTCACTTTTTAACAGACCTGATTGGCAAGCACTTGTAACAACTGACATCTGTTCTCGCTTATTGATATGCAGATTTATGGTAATTGCTATGAACAATAAGACACAAAATTACCTAAGGTGAACATTAAATTAAATTTTCATGCCCTTCTCCTTATAAATAATTTTTTTAAATCTTAAATTTCAAGGAGGCATATTGCACATCTGTTTTGTACATCATTTCTTCGTCTGGAGAAGGATTTTTCTTTTCCCAAGTAATGACTGAAAAGTTGAATGCCTATATTCCCAATTTTTTTTTTTTTTTAACATCTTAGTCTTGGCACGCTGTGGGGTTTCGTAAAATGTATTTAGATGTTTTGTATTTCTAGTCACCCAGATCGTTGCCCCTGGCTTGTGTGGCACCCCTCGGAGCAGAGTGCTCGGTGAGGTTAAAAGCAGTTGCTTTCCTTGGGAGACATCCGTTCCCCGTTCCCCGGGCTGCAGCCGGCTCCCTCCCGCCCCGTCTGGCACCCCGTCCGGATCGCTGAGGGTGACAGAGCAGACAACCCAGAGGGTCCACGAAGGGAGCTGAGAGAGAAAGGAACAGGGTGCCTCACACACCCAGAGACACAAGAAAATGACAGGAAAGAACCGAAAGGGGCCGCAGAGAGCCCCGTGAGACGGCCTGCAGCCAGGGCGTTGGCTGGGCCCAGAGGAGGCATGACTTCAGGGAGGAGTGTGTGTGAGTGTGCAAACGCTTGACGTCAGAGAGCCAGGGTTGCCACAGACGGCTGGTGTGGCTGAAGGGGGAGAGGATCGAGGGCACATAGCTCTGGGGCCACTTTCCCTACTCAGGGCAGTGCCTTTTTGGAAGCAGCACGGGCCCCCCAGGCCCACAGTAGGACCCGTAGAATGTGTGATGTCCACACTGGCTGGGGGAGCCCAGGAAGGGGCAGGAAGAGCCAAACATCCGCCACCGGGCTTGCGTGCTGTTGGCAGGGAAGGGTCCAGATCCCTGTGCCCTGGGGCAGTTGGGGCGCTCAGCGTACCCCCAAGACTGGCCCTGTGACTCCCTGGGTGGTGTGCCAGAGCATTTAGAAGGCCCTCACCACCCATGGGAGGCTGTCTTCCCGGAGGGACCCACCAGAGGACAAGCCTTGGGCCTCCATCCGGGCAGACAGAAGGCCACACAGCAGGGAGTGGAGCCTCGTCGCTCCGCGGCCAGGCCACAGTGAGCCCTGCAGAGGGGCCTGACCCGCTGCCTTAGGCTCCTGGGTTCAGCCTCAGGCCCGAAGTTCTGGGGGAGTCTCTGGCTCTTTCGGCTTCCTTGCGTGGTCTGTGTATCCGTTTTTGTTTGGAAGGGGAGCTAGAGCCGTTTCTTTCCTCGGTTTCCCTCCCCTGCACAGTCTGTTCGGAGCCCTGGTTTCCTCTGTCCCCACTCCACCCCAGGCCCGGCCGCCAAGCCAGGCCTCCCGCTCGATTTTCTGCCGGGCCTCATGCCTCTTGGTAGGTGGGAGCCGCTTCACTGCGAGGCTCTGTCTCCAGAAACAGGGCGCCCAGGCCACACGCACTTCTTCGTACCATCTCGGGGAGTTCCCAGCCCCCGGCCTCCCCTTGGTGGACGGCGGTTAAGAACCCTGAGTACAGCCGAGGGACACAGCCCTGCGCTCGGTCCTCACGAGGTCACAGCCCATATGTGCCCCGAGGAATCCGGAACCGGTGATCTGGGATGTCGGGGATTCTGGCGGTGGATGGAAAAGGATACCACATTCGGAAATTAAAGGATCGATTCTGTGATTTGGAGAACAAGGCTCAGGCCCCCGGTGCGGCGTGCTTCCTGGTTCACTCCGTTCTCTGCTCCTGCTGGAGCCCCCGTGCCCAGGCTTTGCTCCCCGGGACCCGAGCCCAGCGGGGAGCGCTGGAGGGCCGCCCATCAGCTCCGGGGCCGAGGCTCGGTAGGGCGGGCCCGACCGTCCCCCTGCCGCGTCCCCCTGTGTCGCCGTGGGCCAGTGCTGGCAGCTGGCCCACCTGGACGCCCAGTGCCCCGGCCCGTCTCCTTCGGAAACCCCGTGTTCCACCACTCCTCCCTGCTCCGCCCCATTGCCCCTAGACTTCACGGTGCAGAGTTGAGAGAAGCAGGTGGAGAGCGAGCACCCTGAGGAGGAGGAGGGAGCACGAGCCGCAGAGGGAACCGAAGGCGCACGCGGGGGAGGCCGCGGTGGCGGGGACCGGCAGCGGGAAGCTGGGGAGGCTGCCGGCTCCGGGGCTCTGCTTCCTCTGCCTGCCGTGGGCAGAGGGTCTGCGGTGCCGTGGCCACACGGGTTGCTCGGATCGCCGAGTGGGAGAGCGTGTGAAGCATGAGGAGCCCGCCTGGCCCGTGCTTGCTGCTCAGCACCGTGGTCGCCCCTGTCCAGGCCGCGCCTCTAGGAAATAGTGGCTCTTGTCGCCAGCGGGGAGAGCCGTGTGGCCCAGGGCCTAGCCACACAGGACAGGGTGAAGGAAGGGATGGCTCTGCATCAAGAAAAACAGAAATGGAGGGGGGGGTCGGGGCTGAGAACTGCTCCGCACTCCAGAAGGTTGGCAAGGAAGCCGCCCTGTCGGCCTGCCGCCGGGAGCGGACTGAGCACTTCTCGGTGGGGGCGGGGCTGCGACCCCCCCAGCGTCAGCACACAGGACCCCGAAGGGACCAGAATGGAAGGAACAGCGTGCTTCTCCGCGGGGAACCGCTGCCTCCGTCAGCTGCCCAGTGCTTTCCTGTGTTTCTGTCATCCCATCAAAGACTAGTGAGAATGAGCTTCTGAGTCTGGGGCCGACTTCCTGAAGCAGATGAAGTAGGATTCCCCTCCGGTCCCTGGCTTCCCCTTGCTTTCTGGGGGGTACACTCAGTCTTGTCTTCAGTTCATGCCTGATGCGGTGCCCGGGGCTGGCCTGTCGGGGCTTCGGTGTCTGCTGAGCGGATGGACAGATGGGTGGGTGGCTGGGTGGACAGACAATTGGGTAGATAGATAGACAGATAGATAGAGAAATGGACAGATGGATGGACGGACGGGTGGGTGGATAGACAGTTGGGTAGATAGATGAGGAAATGAATGGACAGATGGGTGGATGGATAAACAATTGGGTAGAGAGATGAAGGAATGAATGGATAGATGGATGGACGGAGAGGTGGATGGACAGACAGTTGGGTAGATAGATAGATGAAGGAATGAATGCATGAATGGATGGATGGACGGCTGGGTGGATAGACAATTGGGTAGATAGATAGATAGGTGAAGGAATGAATGCATGGATGGATGGACGGATGGCTGGGCGGACAGACAGATGGATGAGCAGGCAGAGACGCATGGGTCCTCCTGCCCGCCGCATCACTCCATCTAATCCTCCCC
Organism: Potos flavus; assembly: GCA_028534135.1. Classification (NCBI taxonomy): domain Eukaryota; kingdom Metazoa; phylum Chordata; class Mammalia; order Carnivora; family Procyonidae; genus Potos; species Potos flavus. Next base: position 114,354,886 of record CM052897.1, on the reverse strand, counting down.
CTCCTCCTTTATCCCCAGGCCCCTCGGATGCTGGCCCTTACAGTGACCTGCCCTTCCCACTCTCCCTCTCCGCGGCTTCCTTGGACCCATGTTTTTCCTTTCCTTGCACTGTGATTGTTGAACACAGTTGGCCCCCAACCCACAGCAGTACCCCAGAGCTGAGATCCCTCTGCCTGGCCTTTCTGGGTGGAGGCAGGGAAAGGTGGAATAGGACGGCAGACTCCCCTGGGTGGTGACATATGGGAAGAAGGGTAGAGGGGACCCTGAGGGTGACACACCAGGCCTCAGCCCTGGGTGTGCGAGCAGAGAGGACAGTGGAATAGAAAATTAGAGTGTTGTCAGGGGGGCCCCAGCCATGCCAGTGGTGAGATAAGGAAGACACAGAGTTCTAATAAATATTTGAAGAATGGATTAATGACAATTGAGGGAAACAGTCAACAGGGAAAGCTGTTCTAAATACTGAAGGACAAACGGCGGAGAAAACTGCAACTCAGTTGGGTCTGTGGATGGTCCTCTTTATTGCGGTTCGTGAAAACTTCGTACTGTTGGATACCTCGTCCTTTCGTCCTGCACAGATTCACCCATCACCTGCTGTGCCTGCAGCTGCGAGTGTGTGTCTGTCTGCGCAGGTGGACAGACGCATCTTGGTCCTCGGAGAGCTCAGTATCTGGTTATGAGGGTAAGAGATACATTCCCATAAGGTCGAGGGAGATGTGGCGAATGCCGCAAGTCACGAACGGCGAGACCAGAAGGGGTGTTGAATGCAGACTCGGTCTTCTTCAGAGGGAGGCTGTGCAGGGTGGTGGGAGCGCTGCCCCGGACTCGGGGGCGCACAGCCGTCTGCTGGCGGGGCTCGGCCCGGGACCTGAGCCTCTGAGCCAAAGGATGGGCTGAGTTCCTCGGAGCTCTGGAATCCCCTCTGCGCGCCGGGAGCCGAGCCCCTCACTGGGTCCACGTGGGTCTGCGCTGAGGCCAGGCAGCTCCCGTGCCTCCCCCGTTTGCCTCCAGTACCCCAGGAAAATAAGACCAAGCTTCCCCAAGTCTCACGTCCTCATAAGTGTGACCCTGTCTGACCTCGATCAGAGGGAAGGGGAGTGAGCTTTGTCACCAGTTGCACTGAGTGGAGGAAACGGGGTTGCCGGAAGTCTGCACTTTCCTCGCAGCAGTTAGCAGGGTCCACAAATACTCATGTCCTGCTTCTGAGCCTCCCCGCGCCCTGTGTGGGTTTTGAAATCAGGTGTTTGGCTTTCACCCTAAGCCAAGAAGGCTGGATGTCTCTGGGAAGAAGACAGAGTGATGTTCTGAGCAAAACGAAGAGCCATTTTGCAGCAAAGACATCAGGAAGTGTCTTCTGAGTAGAAGTGAGTTGTGACTGAGGCTGCAGGAGCAGGGTAGGTGAGCCTGGCGGCCATGCTCTGAGCCGTGCGTAGGCAGGGGCTCCACGCCCGTGGCTGGGGGCCTTCACAGGTATGTTGCTAGAACATTCTCTCACCATTCCATCCACCACCACGTCCAACGTAGAAGGAAGCTGTATCTGGCCAGTCTCTCTAAAGCAGATTAAATTTGCTCAGTAGGCATTTATTAAGTACCTCGATATGAGACATGAGAAGAAGGTAAAATTAAGCAGATTACTTAACACTAGTATCTTTCTGTATAAAACTCCTCTGTGTAGGGAGAGAGCCATTGTTCCTGCTTCTTGAATGTACATTAGTGTGAAGTGAATCATGAACAGAGACTGAATGCTCAGAGACCCTTGGCTTGAGAAACAGAGGTGGGGAAGCAATGCGGGCACCCCCGAGGCCCCCCAGGCCCGGCAGCCTCCCCGGGACAGGTGACGCCCCCAGATCTCAGCTGATCCCACCCTCGTTTCACTTCTCTCTGCTGCTCTTTGCTTCATTTTTAGTAGCCAGAGATCCGTTCTAGTTAAACAGGGTCCTTCTTTAAAACCCCAAAATGCAAATACAAGCACTTTACAAATAAAAATAGGACGGCATTGCCGTTTTTATTCCTTCATTTTTTTATTCATCAGATGTTTTGTGAGTTGCTACCGTGGTCACGTTTGAGTTCACATTAACAGTAAGTGTGGCGAGAGGACATCGGTGGCAGTAGTGACGGGGAGAGGCGCTAACGCGGTGGTGACGCTGTGCCCAGCACGGTGCTGAGCCATCTGCACTCTTCATCTCGTCCGAATCTGCGCGCTGCCCTTGGCGGCGAGGAGCAGTGAGCCCCTCCCTGCGCAGGAAACGCAGAGGGGAGCAGTTCGCCCAGCGTCCCCCAGCTGGGAAAGTGGCAGAAGCCCGTTTCAGGGCAGAGCAGGAGCGTTTGGCCTTCTTGGTGCCCCCAGTGGGCTTACTGGGCGGCCCGTCCTGTGGCCCCCGGCTCACGGTTTCCTGACAGCGGTGCGGCCAGTGCGCACTATCTTCCTGGTCTTTCCCGATGATCGTCGTGGCCCTGGGAGGGGATCGTCAGGGAGGCGCCCTGGGAGAGGACAGGCGGAGGGGCACACAGGCGGCGGCTCTGCCGGGAAGTGCGGTGGCGCTCTGTCACCAAGGCAGCTGGGCAGAGCGTGCCATCGCAGGGCCTGCTGCCTGGGGCCCCCGCTCCCGTCGTTGCCCCCGTGTTTGGAGCCTGGCCAAGCGGCCCTCTTGCTACAGCGGCGTCTCTCTTCCCTCCACAGGCATGAATGCGCTGCAGTTACAGAACCTGGCAACGCTGGCGGCGGCCGCGGCGGCGGCCCAGACCTCAGCCACCACCACCAATGCAAACCCTCTGTCCACCACGAGCAGCGCCCTGGGAGCCCTCACCAGTCCCGGTAAGGGGGCGCCCTCCCTCTGGGAACGCAAGGAGGACAGGGCCCAGGGAGGCGCCCTGGGCGTCGGGGGTGGAGGGGGGCTAGATCAGTGTAAAGGTTCTTAAAGACACTGAGCGCGAAGGCCGGTGCGTGCGGTTTTCCGAGGCAGACAAAGGAAAGAGTGTTCTGGAAGGGTCTCTCCACACCGTGCTGGGGGCGTCTCCCATTCACCCCGGTCCGTCGGGCGCCTGGAGGGGGGGCCTCCCCCTCTCCCTCCTGTTTGCTCGGCCGTCTTTGTTGTGCTTTCTTGGCAATTCCAGAACTCTCTGTTGCATCTCAGAATCCCACGTCGTTCCGGCGTTCTCTTTCACAGCCGCTCGGTCCTGCCCCGGCCCGTTTGCTTTCTAAACCCGCGGTCAGAGGGGACCGGCCTCGCTGTTGGCGCCCGGTCGCCTTCTGGGCGAGGCAATTGAAAGCCTTTCTCCTCGGAAGTGTTGTCGCCTTATTCAAAAGCAGATGCCATTTTTCCTTTCATCCGAGCCAGACGTAATGTGGTTGCTTAGATACCGTGATTTGTGTCTTAAAAACTGTTTTGCTGGCTTTTCTTCCTCTCTGAGTTTTCTAGGCCCTGATAGATGCGCTCCCGCGCCCACCCCGGGTGCGCGTGCGTGGAGGCCAAGGGCCGGGCGCTGGCCGGGCTCCCTCCCGGCTCTGCAGCGCCCACGGGCCCTCTGCCGGCTCTGCCCAGGACACTAGCGGGGGCTGGAGGGACTCCCGTGGGCAAGCGCGGGGCCGGCTTTCAGGAGAGCCCAGAATAAGAGCAGCGCGCGGCAGGCCGTTTTTCTGAAGGCTTTTGGCTGCAGGAAGTAGCGGGGCTGCCCGGGGAGCCTGCGCCCCCCTCAAAAGCCACAGCCTGTGGCCTGGTGATGAAACACTGGGTATCGCACACGCTTCCCGAGTCCCGTCTGCAGAGACACGCCTCTGGGACATGTAGGAGCGGCTGGGGGGGACTCGTCCTCCACGCCCTGTCGTCTCCCAGGCACACAGGAGCGGTGACTTCGTTCTCTAAAATGTCTTCCAAAATGTGCTGTTACTCTCTGCAGGCCTCACTTGGCACAGTCGGTGGTCTTTCCAAAAAATCAACTTTCACCCGTTCCCCACCACCCAGCAAATGAAGTCACAACTATAATGCGCAGTACATAGACTTGTTATTTAAGTAACTCCTCTAATGACTCTGTTTAAGAAGTAGACATCTCCAGGGCACCTGGGTGGCTCAAGAGGTTAAGCGTCTGCTTTCCGCTCAGACCACAGTCCTGGGGTCCTGGGCTGGAACCCCGTGCCCGCGGGCTCCCTGCTCTGTGGGGAGCCTGCTTCTCGCTCTCCCTCTGCTGCTCCCCCTGCTTGTGCCCTCTCACTCTCTTTCTCTGTCAAATAAAACCAAAAAAAAAAAAAAAAAAATAGACGTCTTTGACATAAACTCCCCTTGATAAAACTAGTAGTTAAACATTTTGACCTCGCTGATTTACGTCTTTTATAAATCAGATTGAAAAGCATTTTCTTAAGTAAGGATGTTTATCTCCCCTATGAGGACTATGGAACGATTACATTAAAGAGCACAAAGTATCATATACCAGAAGCTGATATTTTTAACTCTATTTTACTTGGAGAGAAAAAAACTAAAAGTCGTTTATAATCTGATTGCTTCTTATTTGCTTATATCAAAATAAAAGAGGATTAGCTGTTTAAAAAAAAAGAAAACCATGTTAGCTGTATTTGGCAAAAGTAAATTATTATAATTTTTCCAATCCTGGTCTTCATCTTCTCTTCCTTTTATCAAGAGTAACCAGCAGAAACTCACCACATCATTGACAATATGGTGGAGAAAAAAAGAAAATTTTTCCTTAAATGGCAAGGGGCCATTTAGCCCACAGTTTGGACCACCAGCCCTTAAAAACTTTAACTTTGATATATTTAGTGTTGTAGTGCCATAAAAATTATTCTGCCATTCCAGAGACAGGCCATTATCATAAGAGGACATTTTGGCTAATGGTTTGTGGCCTATCGTTTGCTTGTGAGAGTTCATTTGACTTTACTAAAATCTGTTCTCCCATTGTGATATATGGGCTGGAATGTGCCTTGGCTCTGGAGAATCAGAACCAACATTTGAACATTTCGTTCTTTAAAAGAAGACTTGTCAGTTTAAGAAGTCAAGTGCAAACAGGACACGGGTTGGTCGGTGCAGACAGCGGGGCCAATAGACAGCAGCTACGCGGGGCTGTCCGGTGTCAGGCCTGGGCGCAGGGGGGCGGGGGGACCACAGCAGACGCGCCCCCTGCTCTCGGGCACCTTCCCCTGGGTGAGAGGATCTCAGACAATAAGCAGGTCAGGGCGCCCCATGTATGCCAGGCCACGCGGTGCTGTGAGGACACCCCAGACGGACTAGTGGGGAGTGAAGGGAGTTGGAGGAGGCCACATGGTTAGCTAGGGAAGGCGCATTCAGGTGAAGACGGAGCAAGCGAGAAAGTGGGAGGGATCTGGTGCCATCGCTCACCAGCAAGGAAGCCGTGGTGCCGGGGGCAGAGAGGAGGGGGGCCACCGTGTCCCTAGACCCACGCGCTTTTCATCCAGTAGGGTCACCAGCTCAAAGACATTGGAACCTTCTTTCAGTGGGGGGTACTCAGACAGCTGAGGAAGATGGCCTATGTGTTTAAGGAACTTTAAACACATTTGACCGTTTTCAGGTTTTTCCTGAGCTCTTATTGAAAGGGAAAATGTGTCCTGAGATCTATTTTCCTTCTTCTCCCCATAGCAAAGCGTCCTTACCTTTGCTCTCAAAGAGGCATTCTGCCCTTCCATAAATTCTGCTGGGCTACCACTGAAGGTGGTTTTTCTCCTCTGTATTGAGCACTGCTTTGCATAATAGCTGAAAGTATTTCATGAGGATCCTGAAGTGTAGCAGCAGCCAGGATTTTAAATCTACATTTCAATTATTTTTCTTAAGCGTAACTAAAAAAATCTGGCATTTAAGTGAAAGTAAACGATTTGTCTAATTTTCATCAGGGACTTTTTCAAAGTCACAGAAACTGTGGTTGGTAGAATTCATGACCCTCCACTTCATCAGAACAATTTCCTACAAAATAAAAGGGGTATGAAGTAGTTCCCAAGGCCAATGCCATTATTTGTTTTTAAATAAGAAAAAACAGAACCTACCATCACTGTGCCCCTAGCAATCCAGTCCATCTGTGAAATGCACCGAGGTGCCGTCACAGGGCTCCTACACAGGCCCTGGATTCACCCTGTTTTCAAAGATGTCCCCTGCACTTCACACCAATCCATCTTGAAAGGAAAGGGACAAGTCAATCCCCCACACTATTAATTTTTTTAATAATTGTAAATTTATCATTTCAATTTTGCATACCCAGGCATAGTCTCCCTACAGCATTATTATAAATGATTTTAAACAGTCTCTGCTTTAAAACATGAAAGATTAAGCTTTAATTTTTGTTAAAAAAAAAAAAATCCCCTTAGGCAATAAATAGGTTCTTTTGTCTCATGGCCTTGAAATAGAAATTAAAATAGTTTAAATTGCCCATGGTTAGAATAAGTGTTTCATGCAATTATCAGATGGTAGTGAATAAAATTAGAAATTAAATCATGAAAGAATAAAAACCAGGTAAATGCATATTACTCCTTTTATGGGTTTCTCACGGGTCTTTTGAAGCCTAATTTAATCGTGTTTTTTGTCTTTTATTTTGATATGATAATTTCTCCTTTGTTTACTTCATTCTCCTATTTAGTTAATTAATTCTTGGGTCATTTCTTCTCCAAATTTTGAACCTGTTTTCAAGGAGTGTGTCTCTGTGTTGGTAAAAAGAAGAAATTGTCTACAGGGTGTGCAATGAGGTCTTAAAGAAAGATGATGATACTGGTCTTCTCCCCTGCTCGTGGATTTGTTGTTTTGCCTGGTGATTTTGAGAGCTTGGGAGGGAGCTTTATTATCACCGCACAGGCACGTGTCTCTGGATTTTCTGTCTCAAACATAATATTGCCTTCACGTACCCCGTTATTCCACTGACCGCCCTCTATTTTTTTTTAACATGTTTTAAAATTCTCCAAATGCTTCCATAAGTGCACTCATTCAAGTGCACACGTCAGAATATAGATAATTCCTTTTGATAGTATATAAGGCATTTTAAATGTTGGGGAGGATTTTTTCCATTCCCACTGTTGGCTTTTTAAATAGTTCCCCCTTTAAATCCGAGGAACTATTTCTTCCTCCCCGTCTTCAGGAGGTCGCCTGCCTCCTTGAAGGCTGTGACAGACACAGTCCCGAGGAAACGGTGGACCCCCTCAGGGGCTGTCTGAGCTTCACGGAGCCCGGAGTTGTTTCCCTGTGGTCCTCGCCGCCTGGGGTCCTCGGGTCGGAAGGACCAGTGGAGAGTTATCCTCAGGGTCACCCCAGAGGCCTTTGTCCCTGCACGTGCATCTGCGCGAGTATCCTGCGGGAATCCATGTCACCTGAAGAGGCGTGATGGGGCCCCAGCGTCCCCCCTCGCAGCCGTCGCACACCGGGGACAGGAGAGGGACAGACGCGCAGTGGGCGCTGGGCAAGGCCATCTCCCCCGAGGCCGCTCCCGTGATCCCCCCGAGGCCGCTCCCGTGATCCCCCGCCTCCGGGAAGCCTGAGAGGCCCTCCGGGCACCGAGCAGGGCTCCCCTGCCCCCCGGCCCACGACACGGCCCGCCTCACCTTTCCTCGGCCACTTCACACCGGCCCCTGGACTGCTCATGCGTCTCATCCACCTCGCATCCAGGCGGTTCTGGTTTCTTCTCTGGAACATCCTTTTCTTCCCCCTCCTGGTCGACATTCCCCGGGATGAAGCTCTGGTCTTCTCTCTGTGCTGCCACAGCAGCCCCCACATCCGCTCTGTCCCTCGTCCGTCTTGCTCGCTGTTGGCAAAACAAGACAGCTCTGTCAGACACTTCCCGCGTGGTTCGGTGCAGCGTGCAGCGAAACAGCCCGCTTGGCGTGGCGTTCAGGGTGCTCCCTGGTCCTCCTCCACACTGTCCTGCCCCCTCCTCCCCTCGCAGCTCTCCTCCAGCTAAACCAGGCCGTTCGTCCTCCCCAAACACACGGCGAGCCTTTATGCCTTTATTCCTGCTGGCTTCTCGGCCAGACGTGCCTTCTCCTGTTTCCTCCTGCGAAAATCCCCAGCGTCGCTGACTGACCGTAGCGTCGGTGCTTGGGAAGCTTACGGCATGGGTGTCAATTTGTTGTTCTTAAGGCACATCATAAAAAGTATCGTTGATACTACGTAAATTAAGTGGCAGGAAAAGAATGTTTTCTAGTAACTGATAAAAATTGCTTTTAATACTCGAATACTTTTCATTGCAAATGCCCCCTCCACCATGAAGCCTTCTAGGAAGTACTAAGTGCTTCCACATTTCATTTCTAGGATAAATACTTAGCTGGTTCTAACCCTGAGCTCCCTTAGATGTTCCTTGTGGGTGGAGATGGAAGGGAAAGCTGCAGTGCCAAGCAGGGAAGAGGCTTCTAAAAATGCTGTCTCCCCTTCTCCTGGACCTCCCCGGTGTTCTCCTACTTGTACTAAACACTCTGAGTACTGTTTCCTCAGGATGGCTGTTTGGGCAAATGCCCGGTCTCTCACTGTCCAGACAGTAAGTTCTTAAAAAGGAGGAACGGGTCATTTACCTGTAACCCCCCTGCTTTGGGAACAGTACGTCATGCACCCTCCGATGGTTTTTCATTCTGTTGCGCAGCCAAGCGATGATGTCGTGAGGCAGGTGTTTTAAAGCTTGTTCGGCCTAGTACAGCGCACCCATCTCTGAGGGGGAAGCTGGCTCTGCCACGGTGACGAGTGACGAGCGGTCCCCACGCTCGCCTTCCACCTGTGACCCGGTGCTTCCGGAATCCCAAAACAGCGACACCTTCCACACGAATACTCCGGGCTGACAGGTTCCTGAAGGCCGACCCATACCAATCTCCGTTAGTACAAAATCATGAGACATTTTTTTCATTCTCATCATTTTACAAAGATTGGCTTTCAAAACGTTCTCATGTCACGATAGAGGCACGAGAGGCTCCCGTCAAGTAAAAGCATTTCGTTTAGTCAAGAACCATCTGTCTCGAGTGCGGGCTTCTGAGAGCGCGTCCTCAGCCCGCGCCCCGAAGCACGTGCCCCTCACGCGGGCCACGTCGCCCTCCGCGTGCCCGCGCTGCTCAGCGATGAGAGCCCGGTCAGCTGTCCAGGATGTTCCTGCTTGCACTGCCCCCAGCCTTGACCCGCGTCTCTGACCCCCCCATTTTCCTCCAGACACTCATCTTCTTTCACTGCTTGTTACCAAAGAAAAGTCTCGAAACAGTTGGTTTTCCCCATCATTAGCTACACTTTTTAAGTCTTTTAGTCAGGAAGATGGTTAAAATTAGCTATTTATTTGTGGGGTTGAATCTAACAGCTTTACACCCTATTGGTACCAAAAGAGAGCTGACCATCTCATTCTTTGCTCACTTCCTGCAACCCTCAACATTTTTTTTTCTAGAAGGTTTCCATGTGTTAACTTGTTCCTGACATTACAGGGCTCACTTTATTTTCATTGACGTTAATGGAGTTGAACGTGATGTAAAAGCTCCATAAATGAAATGTCACTATAGTAATGATAATTTCCGGATATATTTTTTCATCCCTTCCACACACATTTGCTGAACGTCTCCTGTGCACCCGGGACTGTTCTAGGCATTTGAGACCCATCCCGGTGGACCATGTGGACAAAAATACCCTCCTCGTGTAGTTTGTATTCTAGCGTTAGTTTTTCAAAAAGTCAAATGTCCACTATGGTCAAATGATCTGGTGAGCCTTGAGATAATAAACTATAAGGTTGACACTTTTAATAACTAATGCTTTTTGTTTACGGTATGTTAAAATTTTGTGGATTAGACCAAAGTGGGGAAGGAGAGGAATCTTCTTCCTCGGCTTTCTCCATCCTCCGTAAGCTTTGCCCGTTGTTCTGCACCTTTCACATGGCAGAGAGCTCTGAGAAGGTGTGCACCCCTAGAGTAGATGGGGCAGGTGGCGGGAGCCCAGATAGTAGGTGTGCACGCTTCTGCTCTGTGGCTTCTCAACGCAAGCGTTCCATGAAAACCAAATGATTTCCCAAGTTCTTAGGCATTCGAAACCTATTTGAGGGGAGAAAAAGTAACTCGGAGTGCTCTATCTAGTGAGAGGTTCTGTATTTGGCATTGATCATCCTAGTTCTCGGATTTCAAAAAAGACAAACAAACGTACAAATCACCTCCCACACAGGGGAGTGTCGCCGGCCCCTCAAGTGCTGGGCATTTTGATGTGGAATTCCCTGACGTTTCACTTAGCCTCTGCTGGGCCACATCCGCAGAAGGGCAGCTCGTTCCCTAAGCCATCCTGGTGTTGCGATCGGCCCGCGGGCTCTCCACTGCTGCCCTCCGAGCACGGTGGGCGGTTGGTGAGGTGGCCCTGACCTGGGGCAGACTGCCGTCTCCGGACAGTCCCGAACTGCTTTAAAGCTTCATAAAGCTGCCCGGCGGAGGGGGTAGAGAGATTTACGGACCCCCACTTCTCTGCAGAGCCCACGCTCGGACTGACGCAAGCCAAGTCCACCTGCACCCTGAGCCCTGCTTGTCCCGTCGTCCCAGGGGCGGACAGGTCCTGCGCGCGTGCCTAGGGCTGTGTCCCCCTTACCACTCCGTGCTTTGCTCCTGCCTTGTTTTGGGTACGCTTGTTAAGATTTGCAGATACTGGCTCTTGTTCTTTGTGTGTGTGCCTGGAGCGGCTCTGGAGCCTGTGCCGAGCCCAGGATTAGTGATTCATTGTAGATCACGTTCTGCACGGTCTCCTACCTTGTGCGGCGGACCCACGTCAGATCCCTTGGTGATGTGTGTACAAGCTCTTGTACACAAGTGTGTACAAGAGGTGTATTTTCTGTACGATGTCGTGAGATTCTTTTCCCACTAAACTACCCGTGTTGCTGTCTGATATAGCCATATTATCACTGCTAGCACTGGTAAAAAGCATGTATTAGTGCTTAATTGTATTTTGTATCAGGTAGGAAAAGCAACCAACTTTTGCCAACAAAAGTTGCCGGTCACAGCTTCCTAGGCGTTTATGATCTAAGATCCATGTTTTAAGACTTGAAAGCAACAAAGTAGGAACATTTAGGTCACAGATGGTTTAATCCCATGAACCACTATGAACTAGATGCAGTGGCCACATGCAAAAAATAAACCAGCAAAATACACCACCCGGACTAATCTAGTTGAAAAGCAAGAAGTCAGATAAGGTACAAGGTATCAGTGACAGGAGAGATTCTGTCTTGAGGAGGTGGGGAAATTTTTCCTAGAACAGCTGACATTTGAGCCCAGACTTTAAGACTAGGTAGACTAGTCGTGAAATGGACTAGTTGTGAAATGGAATTGTTCACTTTTACTGAAACATTGAGTGTAATATGTACGTAGAATACACACTGTTGCTTTTTTTAAAAAGACAACATTAAAGTATCTTATGGGAAAGATTATTATTTTGGGGATGGTATAAAATTCCCCTGTTGACAACAGGAAACTAGGTTAAAACTAGAGTAAGATCCAGGGATATTTTTCTCTGAACCTTTTGCCTTTGAAAAAATGAGTGTCTTCCCACCCTTCTGAAAATACTAGAATGTAAATGCAGGGAGGGGACCCATTCCTTCCTTCCTTCTGCTCTGGGGCTCAGCTGAACAAGCGGGCAGTGAGCTTCGCACAGTACCTAAATTGGCCTGGAAGCTATAGGACCGACTCACCGTACTTACCGAGATAAAATGGCACAATTGGCTCCAAGAGCGCGAGGCAGCCACAACAAGGCAGGACGTCCTCGGAGCGGCCGCCACACAGTCAAGCGCTGACGTTCGCAAGGGCAGCCACCCCGCTCACGCCGCGCCTGCGGCCACGGCTTCCCACCCGAGGACTCTGCCGGCACAACCTCGGCCTCTTCTCCAAAGGAAGATCCGGCCCCTAGAAACGAGTGCTTTGTCCCTCTGGGCAAACTGCCCCCCGCTCCCAGGCCGCCCAAGACCAGATTCCGACAGGTTTTCAGTGACCTGCCGACACGCACCTGCTTTCCCCGGAGGCTGGTTTCCCGCACCTTCTCTCCCGAGCACAGAGCTGGTCCGATGGGCACATTCCACGGTTCTGAGGAGTCTTGAGGGCCATCTGTCCGGGTGCCGCGTTCGTGATGCCCAGACGCCCACAGGAGGCTGCAGAGTTACACGATTGGCCGAAGGAACACGGGCCACGAGCAGCAGAGGTGACGATAGTCCGTCCTGCCACGCCGCCACACGTGCAAAACCAGGACCTCAGGGGACCTGGAGTCCGGGCTTTCCCACTCACATGTGCTCACCCTTGTGAGAAAATCAACAATTTTTTCAATTCGTGTTGACGACCATCTGTAAAAACAAACCTCTGGGCCGTCTGAGGGGGTGTGTGTGCTTGTATCTTGGTGAATCACGAAGCAGATTATCGCTGGAAGGGAAAACAGGTCCAGTTTTCTCTCGGCTCCAGTCTTGTTACATCTGTGTCTGCTGAGTTTCTATGAACGGACTTTTTCAAACTTGTGGCCCCAAATGGCACCTTCCTAAGTGTCTTCGTGGGACTGGGGAGGACACTAAAACCCAGGCAAGGTAGGGAGGTCCCCAGGTTTGCTGACAACTGATGAAGCCGATGTCTGTCTCCGTAGTGAGAGCTCCAACAAGCATTTGGAAATAGAAATTAGAGTTGACGAAGACCACTTTATGGTGGGCTCCTTCCATTTCTGGACCACTTTCTCACCTTCCGCCATGTCTGCTGCCCTCGAATAAGGCCCTGGAGGTCCGTCAGGGTCCAGACAAGGGGCTGCTTCGACCAGGTCCCGAGACGCTGAGTTCCTTTCACGCATCTCCCAGAGAACCAGGGGGACCAGCCTGGCCCCGTGTCGCCCGAAGCTGCATCATCCACTGTCCTTGGAAGGTGAAGCGATGGGGAGCACATGTTTATGGGACCAAGGATATGCCTCTTACAAACCATCAAGTAGTGACATCAGAACCCCTTTGCATCCCACCTTCTGACACAAACAGCCTCCTCTTCCCCTCTCCTCCCTCTCTCCCCACCCCTAAAAAACCTTATAGGGGATAAATGAAAGTAAGAGGTGTGGTTCCTGTGCAGTAATTGGCCCCCTGGGAGAAGAGACGGCTGGGTGTTTCGTTACTGCCCCAGGGTTGTGATTAGCTAATAATGATAGTGCTCGTGTCGTTGCCTAATTAACCTGCCTCCTCACGGGCTCCCCTGCACCGGCGGCAGTGGCCGAGCCTGTTTGGGGCAGAAGGGCGACCGAGGGCTCCGGTGTCCTCAGTACGTTTGGTTGGGGTAGACGGTTTACCGTTTGCAGTTATTTTATTTTCTAAACCACAAAGCCACTGCGCTTCCGCCATCCGACTGTTGGTGCAAAAGTTTAATGAATGAGCTGAAGGCAGATTCTCACCGTCCGCTGTTAATGTTGTTTCGTTGTAGCTCAAAGCAAAATCTCTTCTTCTCCAGGGCAAGGGGGAGGCTGGGTAACGTGGGGAAACTGATGCCCTGGGTTCCTAGGAAGCACACTCATTTCTGGAGCCGATGGGAGCTAGACATGGTTTACAGACAAAGATGAAGGGGCCACGTTCGTGTAGGAGGTAGGTGGTAAATGGGGACGTGGTAAGTGGGAGAGAATCCTAAGCCCATCGTGGCCATCTTTCTACTTTTCCCTCCGGGTCTGGAATCCGTAAACGGACAGAGAAATGGCCACGTTCCCTGCGTGCAGCAGCCACCCACCCCAGACTGAGACTCCAGATCTTCATCCCACCTTCTACGCAGAAGGAGAAGGAGCCGGTGTTTACCTGTGTGTCTGTGATTCGGCTCTAGGGGAGGGGCAGGTTCTCCAGGCTGGCCTTGGCACTGGCCCGTGTGCCCCCCAGCCGCCACCAAGGAGGCCCTCGGGAGTGCCAGCATGGAAAATGAGAGCAGGCATCTGGTTCCTTCTATGAAAGAGTTATATCGGAGGACGGAAGGGTGGCCCTGCCCATCTCGGTGACAAGGCAGCAGCTGGCTTTGTCCATTCTGTTTGTCAAAATAGCCACACTCTCTGTGGCCTGTGAGCAACAAGGAACAGTTAGACGAGAGTCTTTGGCTTAGCCAACAGCTCAGCTGTGGCTGTGGGGGCCCTCCGTGAGGGAGAGCCGTGAGGGCCCTCCTTGGGGGCCCTCGGTGGGATCCCCTTGGCCGCCCTCATCGGGGTCTTCCATCAGCCTCATCCTCAGAGAAACTAGACACGGCCTTCTTCCGTATTATTTTCATTTACTCATTTACCAAATATCCGGTGCCCGTTATGTGCCCCTTACTCTTGCAGGCACTAGGAAATAGGACAGGCCCAACTTCTCATTAATAAGCTTGTCTGCTGATAGGATTTATTTTCTTACGGAAGATAGAACCATAACTACATAGTCTTATGAAATTTTTTATTCCTGGTTTCCTGCTTCCCAGCATCTGTTCTCTCCTTATCAGAAGCCAAACCTTACCTCCCCTATAACCTTTCACCTTCTCAGGCCCCAGACTTTTCACACCCAGCTTGATGGAAGCAGGTGCCACGGTGCTCAGACGCCTCTGAGGCCGGTGGCTCTCACACTTCAGGGAGCGGGAGCCACCCAGGAGGGCAGGTTAAATCCGGTCCCGTGCCCCGCACCCAGAGAGTGTGGGTCAGGGCGTCTGAGGGAACTCCAGGTGATTGTGGTGTGGGAGGTTCTACAGTGTAATTTTTTTAAAGGTGAGTTTTCTCCATTAAACGTGCGCATGGTTACCAGGCCCTCAAAGGGCAATGTGGTCCCCGCCTCCCACAGACAGAAAAATGCTCAGAGCATCTCGCGGCCCTGGGCCCCAGGTCAGAGAGTTTCTGCCCCCAAAGTCTGGTTGTTCTCTTGTTGTCATTTTCTCTGTGATGGAGTCACTGGGGATTCCAGTCGGCTGTGCTCTGCGGGGCGGCTCCTTCTCCTAGGAAAGGAGACGGTAGAAGCTACGTCGTGTCTTAAGCTTGCCCGGGCTTGTGTCAGTGTAGACCCGTCGGTGTGCGGACGCTAAACAGGCCGTGGGTTTTCATGGTTCAGTTACGCTGTGGGCGGGGAAGACGGGAACTTTCACCAAAGTGCTGCCTTAAACCCCCCGAGTTCTGCCTGCTTGGGGTCCGGGATTTTTTTCCCTGCCAGGAGATGCAGCCGGTCAGTGCTGGGCACTAGCGGAAACAGGAAGAACGTCTCCAGAGTAGGACTAGCCGAGCTCCAGAGCCATCAAGCACTGGCCCAGGGTCTGCACAAACCCCAGAAATGGGACCATCTGGCGGCCTCTGCGTTCCTAATTCCACAAACGCGGGGGGGGACACGTGTCTGTGGCCACTTGCCACCCGCAGACCGGCCTTTGTGCTGTGCCCGCCGCCTTGAGGCTCACGCCCCGGGAGCCTCGTTTTGTCTCCTGAGCCACAGAGAATACCTCTCTGACGTCAGCACCCCAAGCCGGCCCTTCCCTCGTCTTCTCTCCGGGCTCCGTTCTACCTTTGCATCAGCCGCGTCTCTCAGCTCCGCCGGCAGGCCTGCTCGCCCTCTCCCTCGCTCTCAGAACGGCGCACACGGCCGGAGAGGCCCAGCGACGAGGCCAACGACCCAGGCGGCGGGGTCACCGGGCACCGCGCACTTACCTGCCTCTCGACACGGAAAGGCTGGCTCGGCGTGAATCTGAGAGGACCGGCTCCTCCTCCCCCGGACACAGATCGTCCGCAGTGTGCATTGGTCACGTCCCGTGCGTCAGACCCCCGTGCCACCGCCTCATTTGACCACCCGAGTATCCTGTGTCACTTCTCGGGGGGGTCGCCTTATTCCCACGTTGAGGATCATCCTGAACCTCAAGCTTAGCGGAGGGACTGCCCAGGGTCCTGCAGGTTCCGGAAGGGCCCGAGCCCCAAAAGCAAGGGCGAGTCCGAATGACCGCGAGCTCACTGCTTCTCTGAGTCCGTCGCAGCAGCAGCCGCGGACAGACGCAAGACGCAACGCAGGAATCGAAGTCTGTATCCGCACAGTGCGACCGTTCTGGGGCCAGGGAGCTAGGAGACCCCCGGCTCCCCGGCCTGCAGCTGCGTGTGAACTGCCGCCGCTGACAGTGCCTCGCGGGAGGGCCGCAAGCAGTTCCAGGAGCCACTGCACGGCTGCGCTGAGAACACAGGGAAGCCCGCCATCCGCGCGAGCGGTCCCCGAGACTCGCTCGGTTCCTGCCGGAACCGAAGTGGAGAATGTTTATTTTCCATCGCTGCTGTCACAGACTGCCGCAGACTCCGCGGCTTCATCTCTTAGCGCCTGCTCTCACGGCTCTGTGCGTCCGAAGGTCAGCGTGCTCCCTGGGCGGGGACCTGGGCATCAGCAGGGTACGGTCCTTTCTGGAAGCTCTAGGGAAGAATCCGTTTCCCTGCTTTTCCAGCTTCTGGAGGCTGCAGACTTCCTCGACAGACAGCCCCTTCCTTCTTCCTTCTCCAGGGCAAGTGCTTCTCGTGCTGCCATCTCTCTGGCACTTTCGAATCCCTCTTCCGCTGGCAGGAGCCCAGGCAGGTAATCCAGGCCGATCTCCTCATCTCCAGGGCTGCCGAAGAGCAGCTTGTAATCCCTCTCGGCCGTGTCACCTGACGTAGTGACAAGTGCCTGGAATTAGGACACCGACATCTTTGGGGGGAACCATAGAGCACGGAGTAGTAATTCTTGTCTCTTTCTCCAGACATAGCCCTGGGACCCAAATAAACTTAACTGGCCTCCCAGGAAGGTAGAAATTAGAACCGGAAGAGAAGAGAGAACAGGAAGGCCTTCATCACGCACCTGCTGATGTCTTGTGTTTTAATTCGGTGGCCCCATGGATGCCAGGCCTCTCCAGCCTCTCCAGCTGCATTAGGCTCCCTGCCTCCCACTGGGGAGATCAAGGCTGGCGGGGACTGGAAGGGTGGGAGTCCGGTTTATCCATACAGCAGAGAGATGAGGATTTCTTCCTGGAAAGAGGAACAAAAGGTCTTTTCTCTCTAGAAAGCTCAGAAAAATAAGAATAAGCGTTTATTTCTGCAACAAATATAAAAAGAAGTCAAATGAAACTTTTTTTTTTATAAATTAGGTAAGATTCAGCTTGCTTGTGTTTTAGGTTGCTTTGAGAAAGTTTCCCAAATAGCCCTTCTCCCAGAGCCGTTAGGTACCCTGACGGCCGCCTCGCCGAGGACTCGCCCGCGCAGCTAGAACCCGCCCCGTCCTGCCTCATCTGTCGCTGCCTGCACCGGGCAGATCCTCTCAGCCCCCGACTCTGCTGCGCATCTTCCAAGTGGAGAAGAGACTCCCAGTCTAGACCCTGGGCTGCCTCGGAGGAGCCAACCCGAAATGAAGGAATGTGTGTGGAAGTGAACGCTGTTACCGTTGATGGGGACTGAGGAAGAGAAGTCTCTGGGCTGGGTGGGTGAGCCAGCGTTCAGCTCTGAGGTCCCGGACAGTGGTGATTCCTCTGGTTCGTCTAGGACTAGTTCCTCCCTTTCCCTCCTTCCTTCTTTCACCCTGGCGTGGCAAAGGACCTAATGATCTAGGCCCTCCTTCTATGGCCCGAAGCTTCGACCTGAGCAGAGAAACTCTTCTCAGTATATTGTTGATCCGAGATCTAGCACCACTCCAAGGAGAAAGAACCCATCTTCTCACTTGGATAGGGACAGATGTCTGGGAATGACAACATGGCGTCTTCCCAACAATGAATTAACCTGGTTGGGAGAGCAGAGCAATCCAGTGACAAGGTGGAAGCAGGCACGTGCTCACCCCCAGTCTCCCTTTCCCGCCTCGTCCCCCCCGCAGCCGCTAACGCTCTCACTCCGGACATTTCGTCGTAAGAAGGCACAGAAGTGTGCTGCTGCACGACGTGATAAACACAGGACTTCCGTTTGTTGCGTGGCCGTTGTATCTCCTGGCTGGCCGGCCAGTCACTCTGTGGGTTCGTCCGTGGCTTCTGACCAGCAGTGAGACAGGCTTACGGTGTGACCTGCGACAGGTGATGTCTGCAGTGCACGAGCAAGGGGAGGTGGCCTGTGTCCTTGGCTTGCACTCCTCCTGTTTGGTCGTGCCCTGAGCAGCCTCCTCCTGAGGGAGGTGCCGTGGACGGCCGAGACCCCGTGTGTTTACATTCCTGTCCCGAAGTGTCCCTTTGGCACATCATGAGCAGTTGGAGAAAGTGAAGGATAGTGTTCTCGGGCGACCAAAGTGACACTGAGGAGGGCAGCACACAGGGAGCCCAGGCAGTGCCTCGCTAGCCGGCCGCCCCGGAGACAGGAAAATACGCCGGGGGGAGGGGGGGGGCGTTTCACGTCTCTGCTTCTGTGTCTGGGGTCTGTCTCTGTTCTGTGTCTGCTGAATATTTGGTTTTAAAGCACATGATTGAGATTGGTTGTGTGACAAATTTGAGGTTTTTGCCTTAAGTGGATAATTTGCTGGAGTTCAAAAGATCCTTAAAGTGGCTAGAGAGGCAGTTGAGATCTCTTTGCCAACTGAGACCCAGTCAGGGTGAGTTTTCAGAGTTCTGCCTGAAGCTAAGGGCACACGGAGTCTTCTGGTTTGGAGGCAAGTTACGTAGTTCCCGTGTCTTACTGTCCTGCTTGATCCCTCCCTGACGCCCCACCGCATAGCCCCACACCGCATAAGAGGAGGCCCGCCTCCCTGTGTCCAGTCTTCCTGGGGTCTCACCTCAGCAACTAACCAGACCTAAAGAGCCCTCTGTTGTGCGTACTGTTGGCATCGTCAGTGACAAAGCCGGCCGCCTGGATTTCTAGCCCCCTCCTCGCTGGTGCCCGCCCCACCACACCTTCGCTGGGTGTGCGCGCACGTGTGCGTCTGTCTGTCTGTCCACAGAGCCCTCTCTCCAGCTTGCTGTTCCTCATCGTAATTGAGAAGTAGCCACACCAGGCGGAGTATGGCTTCCCCCCCTTCCTCTAGCCGTCTTAGAGAGGTGAGGGGCGGGACAGGTCACCCACGAGGCACGAGGTGAGCCCGTTCTATGGCCGGCTCCCCCCCACCACGAGAAGCTCCAGCTAGAAGGGGGTGCCGGACAAGGCTGCCCGCGGCTGCTCGGGGCGTCCGTGGGCGAGCGCAAGCAGGCGGTCCCGGCCTGGGGCCCGCTGGAGGGGGGAGAGGGTCACCCTGTGGCTGTCGGGCGTCAGGAACTGAAGCTGAGTAGACCGCTTACCTCCTTGCTCGTTGTGTTAGGAGCCGTATCCGACACAGGCGTGTGCCCTCAGCTGGTCCGTACCCCGCCAGCAACGATGGTCTAGAGATCCCGAAGTGGTACCAGACGCTGTGCCCAGTTCGTTATGTAGATCACCCGACTCAATCTTCACAAACTTAAGTTGGGTGTTGTTTTATTGTTTTTTCCACTTACAAATGATGAAACAGCAGCTCGTGGAGATGAGAAAAACGACTGAATGCTGAGCACGCAGGCTCCGCTCCAGCCCCATGTTGCCTCTGGTTTTCTGTCTGTAAAAGGGGGTAAGGAGACTGTCATGTTTACTTAGAGCGAGAGCCTCACTTTTCAGTATCCGTGGGGCCAAGCTGGAAACGTCTCCCTGTCCTCCTCGGGGATGCCGTGCTAACCGACCTCCATGACCCTCTCCTGCCACCCCGGAGGAGATGCAGGGTGACCGCCCAAGGGGCAGCGGAAGGGACTGGAGACTAACGAGGTCTGTGCTATAAATGAGTTCTGGAAAATGTAAGCTGCAGATAGGGAGGTTTTAAGGCCTTGTCCCGTGTTTTGTCTCCCCCGTTACGGTGACTATTCTACAGCAGCGTGATGACAGCTGTCCTGAGGCTCTCCAGGAATGTGCTGGTGTCCCTTACTGACCGCTTCCTCCAGGTTACAGACGTAGAGCTTTGGCACCCGTTCGTGGTCAGTGGTGTGAACAGCACCTGAGTCTGGGGGCCTTTCTGATCATCATAGCTCATGTTTCTCAGACGAGCGCGAGAATATTCTGATCCAGTTCCTCTCCTCCAAACCTTATCCCGGTCTGCTTCACATTCATTTCCTGCACTGTTGGAGGAGTATCTCCTCTCCTCATCCTGCTCCTTTCTATTCCTTTCCCTTCTCTTAGATCTGCATGAGCAATCCAAGGGAGTAAAAAAAAAAAACCAGAGTGCCGAACAAGGGTTTTCTGACAGTCAGTACACGCTGGCACCGGAGTTCTCTTATTGGCTAGATTTCCTCAGGACAAAGACACAGGTTTTCATGGAAGTGTATCAGGGCCCTTGGCAATGCAAGCCGTTGACCCAGTCCTCACTGTCTCTCAAACTGTTGGGAAACTCTTCCGTCTCATGGCAGCACAGCCGGTCCAGCAACTGAGGTTGCTGTTTGCATGGTATATATTTTAACATCCTTTTACTTTAACCTGTTTGTGTCTGTGAATCTGAAGTGTGTCTACTGTAGACAAGGTAGGCAGATCTATGTTTTGTGGAGTTTGTCTTTGTTTTTTTAATCCAGTCTAACAATCCCTGCCTTCTGATTGTTTAGTTCATTCACATTTAATGTTCTTATCAGGTTGCATTTGTATGTGACATTTTATGTCCTGTTTTCAGCAGGTCTCAAGTTGGTTTCTGTTTCTCCTTTATGGCTTTATTTTGCATGAAGTGAATATTTTCTAGTATAACATTTGAATTTCTTCAATGACTTTCCTCCATATTTTTAAAGTTTATTTTCCTAGTAGTTGCTCTATGGTTTACCACATGCAAATCTACTTCAGATAAACACCAGCTGAATGCCAATGAGATACAGAGACGTTCCTCCTATCTCTAACTCCGTCCCCTCCTCCCCTTTTGTGCTATTTATATACATATTGTGTCTATGTATGTTACAAACCTAGTATATAGTTATAATTATTACTTTCTATATTTTAAGTAAAGAAGAAAGGAGAGCAGGTATGTATCTGTAGAGTTTGTAACCTTATTTACCATTTCTGGTTCTCTGCTATCTGGTATAATTTTCTGGATGCAATGCAACTTCCTTTGTGCTTTTATTGTCAAATATATTTCTAGATGTTAGAGGCCCAACAACACAATTACATACACACTGCTTTCAGTGTGATTTTTCAGTCAATTAAGAAAAGAAAAATGCAATTATACTGTCTTTTATAAGTATCTACATAATTACCTTTCTCGGTGCTGTTATCGTTGTTGTTGTGTGTGTGTGTGTGTGTGTGTGTGTGTGTTTACATTATTGTTTGGAGTACTGCTTTCAGCCTGATTAAATTTAGTATTTCTTGTAACACAGGGAACTGCTGGCAGCAAATTCTTTCAGTTTTTGTTCATCAAGGAATGTTTCTCCTTTAGTTTGAGGCATATCCAACAGAACTTCATTTAGTGAGGGTCTATTGGTTAAAAAAAAAAAAAAATCTGAGCTTTTATGTGACAATCTCTTCTTTGTTTTGTCCTAATTTGTGAAATATGTTTTTGTTGGCTATTCTCGGTGGACAGTTAGTTTCTCGCAGCACCTCTTACTAATCTGTCTTACATCATTACTGCTGAGATGCCAGGTACGGAGGGGTCTGTTCACCTCAGTGACATTGAACGCACTTTTTCTGGATGGTTGTTTTTAAGATCTCCCTTGGTGTCCTGCATTTTTGTTTGTTTGGTTTGGTTTGTTTTTGCTGTGGTGCATCTAATTATGTATTTTTATTTTTCCTGATTGGAATTCATTGGAATCCCTGTATGTATGGATTTTGGAGAGGGGCAGGGCATCTTACCAGTTTTGGAAAGTTCTCAGTCATTAACTCTTCTCATACTGCCTTCTCCCCATTTTTCTCTTTTCCTCCTGAACTTCACCTAGCCATGTAAGATCTCTTGTGCAGCATTTGAACATCTCATGTTTGCTCAATTTCTCAGTTATGTTTAACGCCTCAAATCTGTCTTCAAACTTCCTAAGTTCTCTCTTCTACTGTATCTAATATACTATTAAACCTATGTATCCAATGAATTTTGCATTTTTCATTTCTAGGATTTTTTTTAAGATTTCATTTTAGAGAAAGAGCATGAGCAGGGGGAGGGGCAGCTGGGGAGGGAGGGAGAGAGAATCTCAAGCAGACTATGCACTAAGCCTGACCCAGGGCTTGATCTCATGACCCTGCGATCATGACCTGAGCTGAAACCAAGAATTGGACACTTAACCAACTGAGCCACCCAGGTGCCCCTCTAGGATTTTCATTACTTATCCGTGTATTTGGTCATTTTTTACAATAACCTGCTTTTTTCACTTTTGAATTTCTGCAAACATTTTAAATGCACTTCCCTTCTATTGTGTGCTAACAAGTCCAATATCTGAAATCTTGGTAGATCTAAATATGGTATCTAACTCGGTCTCTGCCACTGCTTATTCTTGGTACTTGGTTTACTTGTATATTTTGCGGGGTTTTTTTGTTTTGTTTTGTTTTTTACTATCAGCTTAACTAACATGGACTTTATTTCTGGGAATTCTTTGGGGGTGAAAATAGGTCCTTTCAAGGATGACTTATATTTGATTTTGAAGATGCTAGAAGTATAAGCCTGGGATCACTCTAAGTTCTAGACATGTGAGTTTTTGACCACTCAGATGAAATAAAAAAGTTGGGTTGCAAATTCACATGAGGGCTTGATTATTGTTAAACATTATCAGAGAAATTGCCCTAATCCTACTCAGGATTAGGTTTTAAAACAAGCAGTTTTCCCTACAGTTTGCAAAGCGGGGAGTATTCCTTGTTCATCCTTAGACAGATTGTTTAGCCTTTTGGGGTTCCCGACTTATGTGAGGGTAGTGTCCTGTTATTTCTTAGGCACTGGGTTGCTTTGATTAAAGCCAAAATTATCTGGTTCACCAAATGCCCTTACAGAGGAAGCTTCCTTCAGTGCATTCACTATTACTTCTCTGGGCTCCCCTTTTTCACTTAAGTCCTTGATTTCTATTTGTTCCTTGTTCCTTACTACATTTCCAGTTACTGATGTGATTAACAGTATTTTTAAAAATATCTTCTTAAACGTTTTAGCTTTAGTTATTTATTTTTTTCCACTGAGAGTCTCTCTGGTAACCTAGACCACCTAACTAGCGGGAACAGAAGTCCCCCTAGCTGGACTATTGACCATGGACAAATACATTTAAATCGGGCGTCAGTCTACATGTGATAGTCTTCACCAGACTGTTGTGCCAGGGAGTGAGGAGTAAAAACTATCCCTAATGCATGTTCTGATTCTAAACAGGTAATAAAAGCCTGAAGAATTTCCACACAGTTCCAGGTGACACTGGGGAAGTACTTCTGGGACAGAAACATGAGGGTATCTGCGAGCCACTTCCCCAGTGAAACCACCATAACTGGTGGAAATTATAAAAGTCAACCACTTAAAATCTCTAGACATTGTCCTAAAGACATACACAAATGGAGAGACATTCTGGCAAATGTTCTGGCAAAGGAATAAAGGTAATGATTACCTTTGATTTTCGTTAAGTTACATTTGACTGTTAAAATTGTTACAGTAGTATATAAAAGAATAGAAATAGTAATATATTACCTTCAGAGTGGTAGAGGGCAAAATGGAATGTGAAAAGAGTAATAATAGCCCTAAAGGAAGGCAAGAAGAGGGAAAATGATAGGCAGGACATATAGCACACATTTTAAGTGTCTACTAAAAGACTGTTAAATTGTTAGGCTGTAGGTTTTAAAACCTTCGTATATATTCATTATAAGAGATACAGGTGAAATACAAAAAAAGCAAAACAGCAGCAAAAGAGACACCATTCAAATAACCAAAAAATCTGGTGCTTTTCTTTTTTTAACATCATACAAAACAGACTTCTAGGTAAAAGTAGAAATAAGAAGATGACCACAAAAACTTTATTGCACCAGAGAACAGAATAATTTACAAATATCTATGCAAGGAGAAACATAGCTAGCTTCAAGGTATATTCCAAAAAATTTCCATAGTTACCTGGAGAAACTGATATTACCACAGTGGAAGATTTTCACATGCTTCTCTCAGTAACAGTGCAGGCAGACCAAAAAAAAAAAAAAAGGACTTAAATGTAAATGTTCCTGATGTCAAAATTTTATTAAGGGTATATTATGAGTAATTTTATGCCACTATAAATCTGATAACTTAAATATACAAGTTCCTAGAAAGCTATGACTTAATAAAACTGGTTAGAGAAGTTGAACAATCCTATTTATTAAAGAAACATAATCTGTATTTTAAAACCATCCCATGAATAGCAAGTCCACATCATTTTTACTGGCATATCCTCCCAAACATTTAAGTATTTAAGTTATAAGTAATTTCAGACTTATACAATTTATTCCAGAAAATGCAGAGATAAAGGCACTCTCTGAGTTACTTTATGAGGTTAGCAAAAGCTTATTAGCAAAATTAAAGACAGCACAAGAAGAGAAAATAAATGCCCATCTTATTCATGTTCATAGGTGAAAAAATCCTAAACAAGATATTATCACATAATGAAGCCAAGGAACCACTGTTTTTTTTGTGAGGTGTAATAATGGTTTGGAGACTTTAAAGACAACGTCCACAATTTTTAGCATTGCATACTGAAGTATGTAGAGGTGAGATGACATAAGGTGTGAAATTATGCCTTAGAATAGAGGAAGTTTCTTCTCAGATATTCTAGAATATGGATCCAAGTTTATAGGAGTTTGTCATGTTATGGTCTCTTGTGTGGTTTTGAAAAGTTTTCTAATACAAAAGGATGAAAAACATTGGATTATATATCATTTTCTTTTTTAAAAAAAGAAAACACATTATGAGGTGTCAGAAGCTAATGCCACGTGTGGACAGAAATGGGACAAGGTGGGGAATTCATTTTTTAGGCATTTGATCTGGCCTCATCTGGAAGGGATCCCAAGCAGGGTGCATTTCAAGCAATGCTCTGTATGTGGCTTCTGAAGGCAGAACAAGGATGAGCTCCAGCTGAGCGGGAACATTCCAGAAGGATGGATAAAGTTCCGGGCCATCCTAGATTTCACAGCCAGAAATGGACCAGGTGCTTCTTTTAGCACTGGCTAGAGTTCAGTTTAGCTTTTACCATCCGTCATCAGGATAAAGGGAAGTGATATCTGTGGAAAAAGTCGGAAGAGTGTAAAGCATAAAACTGTATACAAATGTCAGATACTTGAAATATTATTTACAGAAGCCATTATAAGTGTAAAAGGGATAAGGAGTGCAGCTGCTCCGGAGAATAGTCTGGCAGTTCCTCAAAATGTTAAGCATAACTCTATCCTATGACCCGGCAATCCCACTCCTGGGTGTGTGTGTATAGCTATAGATATACACACACTCAGGAGAAATGAAAACATATGGCTACAGGAAAGTTGTATACGGATGTTCACAGCATCATTATTCATACTAACCCAAAAGTCGACACATCAACATATCCACACCTGATGCGCAGATAAACCGATGACGGCGTTTCTGTACAGCGGAGTGTTACTCGGCAGTCAGAAAGGGGCTGACGTACCGACTCGTGCCACGTGGACGGACCTTGGGGACATTTTGCTAAGTGAAGGAAGCAGTCGTAAAAGATCACAATTTGTATGATTCTAGTTATATGAAGTATCCAAGCAAAACAAACCCAGAGACAGGAAGGGGGGGGCAGTGTCGGGGGCTGGGGGGAATGGGGAATGCGAGCTAATGGGGATGGGTTTCTTTGGGGTGAGAAGAATATTGTTAGATGGTGGTGGCCATATAACCTGCGGACAGATGAAAACCCACCGAACTGTACACTCGAAAGGGATAAATTTTATGGTATGTGAATGACATCCCAATAAACCTATTAACCTAAAAGGTGGGGGGGAGGTAGTTAAGAGAGAGTTTGGGGCAAAGTGGTTTTGTCTCCTACCCCTCCTCTGTCACCACCACCACCTGGGCCCTAAAGTCTTCTGTCAAATTCAGGAAGATGTAGGATTTCTTTTTTCAAAATTTCGTTGTGGGAAGAAAAAGCTGAGTCTGAAGCAGAAACAAGGAGAAAGCCAAGAAGTGTCACTTACCGAACACCCCCCCCCCCCCGCCCCACGTGCCGGTCCCTGGTGAACCTGCCTAAGTCCCCAGCCTGGAGGACAGAGGCTCTCCTCCTGCCGCTAATGGGACTGGCGGGGGGGGGGGGGGGAAGGGGGGACACTTGGACAGCCTCCCCAGAAGACAGCATCCCACTCACAGACTCACCGCCACTGACGAGCACGGGGCACACTCGCTGACGGGCCAAACAGCTGTGACAGCTTCTTCTAATCACCAAGCCTCACCGTCAGAGCGGCCACGAGCACGGTCCCACACATCTTTCGTGGCAGCGCTCCGTCCATGGGCAGCAGTGAGGACGATTACTTTCCAGGCCGGCTGGCTTTCACTCACCTTGTGCTTTCTCTCCCCGTTTCCCTGTCTCGTTCTGTGTTTCAGTGGCTGCTTCAACTCCCAACTCCACTGCTGGTGCAGCCATGAATTCTCTGACCTCTCTTGGGACTCTGCAAGGACTGGCGGGAGCCACTGTTGGACTGAATAATATTAATGCACTAGCAGGTACCATAAACAGTGAGTATTTGCTGCTCTGGTGGACAGCCTTCCCCCAAATTCTCCCCAGAAAATGGTCAGCCAGTAATGACCTGCAAAGGAGAGGGAACAGGGAGAACTAAAACTTGGGATGGAGGAGCACATGCCGTGCTAGGCAGATGCTGACTACGCTCCCTTTGCCTCCAAAACCAGCCCCCTCACCCCCCACCCCACCCCCCTCTCTTCTAAGGAACGTAGAATGTGGATCCATCCATAGGCTCCTGTGGTTGACAGAGAGGTGCAGGTTTCAGAGTGGGGTGGTTTGGGTTTGGCTAGGGTCTCTTCTTCTGAGAGGCTGTGTGTTTTAATAGAAAAATGGACCAGAAGTCAGGACACATGGGTCCAGTTCCCAACCTGCAAAAATCCTGAGCAAACGCCGGCGCGCCCACCCCAGGTTTCAGAGTCCACTTGAAAATTGAAAGTTCTGGATTAGCTGATCTCCTAGGTGTCCTTTTGCTCTAAAGATTCATGACATATATAGAAAAGGAAAAACGAGGCCCTGGAAAGAAGGAAACAGAAAGGAGTGCGGAGTCCCGCCGGCCGTGGTATGGAGTTGGTCAGCGCCCCCAGACAGGACTCCCTCCACGGCACCTCCCTCTCGGAAAGAGCGTGTCACCACGGCAGGGGAGAGCAGGCAGCTGGCTTAGAGAGTCCCTTCAGCCTGAAACCTAGGGACTCACTGAGGAACTCCAGGTTCTGTCCTACACAGCTTGCCCATTTCTGCCTTTTGGGATCTTGGGGGGGGGGGGGGGGGCGAGGGGATAGTC
Source organism: Potos flavus (assembly GCA_028534135.1). Classification (NCBI taxonomy): domain Eukaryota; kingdom Metazoa; phylum Chordata; class Mammalia; order Carnivora; family Procyonidae; genus Potos; species Potos flavus. The sequence continues at coordinate 114,327,641 of CM052897.1, read as the reverse complement.
CCCAGACAGAGAATAAGTCCTATTTTAGCCTTGTGCTTGGCATTGGCTCCTACAGTGGGGGGAAGTGATCCTCTGCCCACAGAGGGGGACACCTCATTTGCCTTTCCCTCGGTTCAGTCCTGTGTCGGGGGTAGCCCAGCCCAGGAGAACCCAAAGAGATTCCGATTTGGGGGCCCAGTGACTTACCATGCAGCCTGGGCAACCCAATGCCTGCCCACTTTCAGCTTGCAGAAAGGGGTCCTTGACAAGTTGGTTTCAGCCATGATCCAAGCAGGGAACAGTTTTTAAGGGGCGATCAGATGGTACACTTTTTTTAAAGCAAAAAAATCCCAATAATTATATACTTTAAAATCTCCAAAAGAATGCCTTGTAGTTTATTTGATAAAAAAGAATCTAGAACTTACCAATTTTCAAGTTTTATTAAACACTTTTATTCAGATGCTCTGGGGAAAACAAAAATTGGGACTGAGTTTTATCAGACAGTAGGCCAAAAAAAGAAAAAGATTATTCCTTCCAGATAGGATAGTCTCGATCAGCAACTAGCACATGAAGTGGTAACCATGTGACAACGGAACGTTTTATTCCAGTAAAACTGCCTCCAGCTCCCCACTTTCCAACGGCCCAGGACGAGCCCTCATTGCCTTGACTCCTGTTTCTGACCTTGTTCTACAGACGCTCCAACCCACTTCCTTCCCCTCGGTTGCAGACAAGTGTGTTTGCACACATCCCTTCATGCTGCTTCTCTTGCCCCAGGACCTAGTTCCCCTAAAACAAGGACTTTGATTTGATCGCCTGCCTGTCCTGTCCTTGGTCTGCAAAGTAACAGGCCAGTGGGAATGGCTGTCCTCCTCAGCACGTGCTCATGACTGCTGTGTGCTGTCCTCCCGTCTGTGTGGTCCTGTCTCTCTCCATCCCAGTCTCTAGTGCTTTGCTGGTGTTTCCCATCGGTGCCATGAGGGACTAGAGAGGGGCTCTGTTGAAAGGCCGAGAAACCAGGACTAGTTCTTGTGTGGGCTCTACGTCACACCAATTTTGCTTCTGGCAAGGACAACAGGCTTAAATTGTTTTGTTTTCTAAATTTTTTGCACTCAGGGCACAGCAAGTACGGAGAGTTGATGGGGAATGGAGACGGTGTCTTGTTTCAAATAGCCCCTACCGGACAGTGTGAACCAGGAAAATGTCTAATTGCTCATTTACAAAAATCACGAACAAACAAAACTACATTCCCTCTGATTTGGTAAATGTTACCAGCATAGAGCTATTTACCAATCCCAACATTGGCTCGGAGCTGGTATTTGTTTCTTTCCTCAACTACCAAGAGGAATCCAAAATACATAGAGTATCCTCTTTCAGGCCGTTCTGCCTGAACGTGATCATGCTGCCTGTCCTACTGGATAATTCTCAAAGAAGGTACTCGAGAGAGGTCACGAGAATAGAGGCAGCTTCTAAAATAGTTGGCCACAGCTTCCATGTCACTGCTGCTTCCCACCCTACTCCATCCCAGGAACAACGACTTGCTACTGAAAGAATTCTCTGGTTTTCCAAATAGAGCCATCTCTTTCTTTCCCATGGACAAAGGAGCCAGGAAGAATGTAGGTAGATGGAATCCAATTAATTCCCAATTAACTCATCTTTATGTAAATGTTATTACGCTGGTCACTGCCAAAGGGCCTCTCTCCTCCTCCCAAAATAAAGTTTTGGTTAGAAGACAAGTAAACTAAACTCAAATTTGATATCCCATTTCTTCCCTTATATATTCATGTATGGAGGAGCTAAAAAAAAAAAAAGAGTAGAAGCCTAAACCTAAAAGCAGAAGTTGCCAAGATCAGAAGTAAGGAATGTGGGTGATTCCCTAACAGAGCTTTCACTTCTGGATTATCTGAGGGTTCTCCAGACATGTTCTTTATATAAGACATGTTTTGTACATCTGAACTAAGACAAAATATTTTTTGCAGATTTTTTGCAGATACGTCAAGAGTCCATATCTGACTTTGTGTTTAAATACAGGTCAACTGATGTACTTATTTTTCCTCGTTCAAATCACATCGTTCTTCCAAATGGCTTACCATATAGTGCTTAAAATTAGGATTGTCAGAATATAACCAGCACAAGCACCTGGTGAATACTGTTCATGGACATACATGGACATACTGTTTCAAGTTGACCTTGAACAACACAGGTTTGAACTGTGCAGGTCCACTGATAGGCAGTTTTTTTTTCAATTAAAAAGGTGGAAAGAAAGTTCACCTGACCTGGAGGATTTAAAAAAAAAGGGGGGGGGGGGCCATGTACCAGAGAGGAAGAGAGTCAGGGGCCGCAGTGACTTCTGCTTGAAACACCAGCCGTGTGTCTGGCCTCCGGTGAAGCTACAAAGCCCAGGGAGGCACACTCAGGCTCATACACGGCAGGGCCGCTCCTCACCCTCCCGCCTCTCGCCCCCCGCCCTGTGCGGTGTCTGTACCGAGGGGACTGCACTTGGTAACGTCACCCAGCGCCCACTTGTGTCCCCTCAAGCCCCCCAGGAAGAATACCGGACCTGAGGCACTATGCGTTTCCTCCGCTGTTAAGCCATGGTCTAATTTGTATCTCGTATGTAGTTCTTTGAACCTAAGAGATGAAGTTACCCGCGTAAGGGGCATGCTGAGAGGAAGTAGGAACCCCCCCGCCATCTCCTGTGGATGGCACGCAAGAACACTGGTGCGTGCCGACGTGATTCTGGTACTGGATTCCTCCGGATCATTTCTGAGCATTCTTGTCTGCTTCCTCTATCCTCATTAGACTTCTTGCCAGTTGTTTTTTTTTTCAGTTAGCCATGTTTGCTATTTTAATAGCCCTAATCAATAGCCCTAATCCATTCGAGAGTTTCATTAATGTTTTCAGTGAGTTCTTCCCAGAAACAGATCTTTTTTAAAATGTTTTAATCATAAAGGGAACTAAAGGCAATGATGATGTCACCTCTTCCATTTCCTGAGTTCATATGAAAGTTAGCACTCTATAAAAGTATTGCTTGTTTTGACTTAGTACTCGGGGAAAATGTGGCACAGTCAGCAACCATTACAGAGCAAAAGAGCAGCCAGGATACACGAAAAAAATCAGAGTGTGCTGGCCAGCATCCAGTTCCCATCCAAGAAAAGCCAAGATCCCGCTCACAGGGTATCACTTCGGCTAACTGGGAGCACGCGACGTGGAGCGCTCATGGGTGCACACTCCCATGGCCCGGAGCACGGGTTACTACTGGCCCAGCGGTACGTCTGCTGCTGCTGTGGGCCCCGTTCTGTCTTGAGCCTTTCCTACTAAGCAGCCTCAGTCCTCTGCAGCTAGGGTCCAGGTCCCCACTTTTCCTCTGCTTTCATTCTTCATCAGCTAGATGATGCTTCCTAAGGGCCTGGTCTCAGACGACAGCCCTCAGCTATCGGGGAGCCGGAGGGGCAGGGCCAGCGCACGGGCTCCCTGGGGACAGAGCTGGCCTCCGGGACCGTCTCATCGGCCTGCTGAGGGAGACCGGTTTATCCCTCTCTCCATGAACCCCCGAGCCATGCCATGGCTCCTCAGAGCGCCCAGGAGACGGGTTGAGGGGCACAGCGGTTACGAGCCCCTGTCACTCCCGCTTTCCTACGTGCTGCTGGGCGCTGCGAAGGAAAAGGCCTTCCTGTGCGAACGATTCGAGTACTTGCCAGTAGCACCATGCATGGCACTGCGATGTCCTGTCTCGCTGTGGGGCCGCCGCGAAGTCTGCTCACCGGCCTGAGGGAGGGACGGCGTCCGTGCTCAGGGGCTTTCTCGGGTCTTGTTGTCTGTCCACCGTCGTGACGACACGTTACCTCATAGTTCCGTGTTCGCGTTCGTGTCGGTCTGTCGGTGTGCTGGCTGCATGCACTTGCTGTTGTACTTGTGTCAAATGACTCTCTGACTTCCTTTGGAAAGCACTAATGAAAAGTGCTGTTTCTCTTCTCTATTGTTGGGTTTTTTGTAAAGTTGCTCAAATGCTCTCAGGTATGGCGGCTCTGAATGGAGGACTTGGCGCCACGGGCTTGACGAATGGCACGGCGGGCACCATGGACGCCCTCACGCAGGCCTACTCAGGGATCCAGCAGTACGCGGCCGCGGCCCTGCCCACGCTGTACAGCCAGAGCCTGCTGCAGCAGCAGAGCGCCGCGGGCAGCCAGAAGGAAGGTAGGTGCTTGCCCGGCCCGGGGGCCCAGGCACCCTCAGACGGGCCCCCGAGAAGCCGAAGAGGAAGCCGGTAGTGCAGTCCTGCTCTTCACGGGCTGGGGGTTTTGTTTCTTTTAAGAAACCTAACAGGACTAAGCCAGCAGTTTGCATCTTCTCTCCTCTCCTCCTCAGACTTGTACTTGTATTATCTGGTAATGTTTCAGGAGTCTTAATTTACCTCCTCAGATGTGTTTCTCACCCCCTGCGTGCTTCCATGCAATTACCTAGTCGTTGCTGCTCTCAAAGACCTGGCAGGAGCCCCCCCTCCCACGTGAGCAGGGACCATCTCTGACTCCTCCCCTTCCACATCAAGTCCTCCCTCGTGGAGGGGGTCAGTCGATGGTCTTCCCAGGCATGTCCCAGGCAGCTCGGCGTCCCCACGCCCTGCCACTGGCTGGCCGGCCGGCCTCTTGGCAGGCGATGGTTGCCAGGGTAAGGACAAAAGCCACCATCAGGATCAGCTGGGTCTGTGCTGAATTGGGGGTCTCCTGAGGAAGGAAGTTCGTGATTGACGGTCTTGTTTCTCTGCCAGTGAGGCAAAGTGAGTCTCAGGAAGTTAATGCTAAGAATTCAAGCTAATTATAAAACAGTTAATGAACCAGTCCAAAGAGGGAGAGCTTGTCTTTTCCTTTCTTCCTTTTGGTCTCTTCTCCTTAGTAGAAATTGCTTTAAAGCAAACTCTGCCACATGGTATTTATTCTCTTTCGCACCTGTTGGGAGTGTGGCAGAAGAGGCTAGAATAGGGAAGTATGGCTGAGGAAGTTTTTACAAATTCCTTTCCCTTCTTTATCTTCACCCTGCATTTCCAAACTCTTCTTGTCTGCATACTTTAAATATGGTGTTCTATAAGAATAGAATATTTTAACTTTGTAAAGTTGTGAACTTTAAAAGGGACACAGCTTTAAAGATACTCTTGTAAAACAAAAAAGTCTTGTTTCCATTTATAAATAAGGGATCGTTAAAAATGAAAGATACATGAAAATCTAAATTCTTCATTATTTCAACTTTCTCTTTACTCCTAGCTGTGACAGTTAGTGTAGATTTTTAAAACCCTGCACAAATCTTCAGGCAACTGTGTTTCCCTAGGCACGTGGAGACCCTACGTCATAAATCCCATACCTTCCCAAAGAAACATCTGCACGGAGGTCCCTCTGTCTGGGGTCTGACTACCATGGGGACTGTGGTAGGACGGGGTCTATGAGATGATGTTCTTAGGAGACAGCATACAAGCCAGTTCCCTACAGGAGTCTTAAAGAATGTTGGCCACTTCTCCACTATCCAGCAGAGCCTTGGAGCAGGCGACGTGACACTGTCGCTGAGAAACACCAGTCACCAGTGGAGTCGCCATGCACTGGTGCAAGGATGAAGTGTAGGCCCTAACACAACTTTTCTCCGCTGCTTCACTGCAGCCCACTGCCCCACACTTCCATGCCTTGACTTTTTGGGATTGCCTGTGCAGTAGGTAACCTTCTGGGGTTCGTGTGAATAATGGCTGGCTGCCCACCCGGGATCGCTAACATTTAGGTACTGGGGCTACCAGCAACATGGTTTAGATTTGATATTTTTTTTTTTTTTTTTTTTTGGTGGTGGGGGGTGGTGGTTTTGGTTTGTTTAGCTTTTTTAATCATCTCTCACCTTCTCATACCTCTCTTCTGATCACCTTTTCACCCAGTTGTTGTGTGCTCAAGAAATTTAAACCGTCTTAATATCAGTTTAACCACAATATAATTTTCAAAGCAGGTTATACTGGGAAGGAAAAAAAAAAAGCCAATGAATTTCACAGCTAAACAGATTTTTAGATTTCCTGCTCCATAGTTTTATCCTTTAGTTAAGAGAGTTGAAAGTCAAGTTGATGCACTTAGTCCTGTACCCTAGTATGTATTTTCCCACAGGAAAATGAGCCGGGCTGGCTTTGTTGTTAGTGTTGTTTTAAAGTGGCTTTGATATGTTCCCCAGCTAAATCTTCTGAAGGGTTATGGCATCCCTAAGCGACCTCAATCCAGAAAAGCTGACCACCTTTCCTGTCACTCCTGAATACCCTCTGACCTCTGTCATACCATCCCATGTTCCTTGATTTGCAGAAGGCAGTCACGCACACACAAGTAGGTAGAGCCTCAGGAAGGCCCCCAAGCAGCTGGGGGGGGGGGGGGGGAGTGCTGGCAATCGGCCACAGATACGCCAGTGCTCTATAGCATAGGCACCAGGTGCCCTATGAGAAATACGAAATGTGAGCACCCAGCCAGCTGGGACCAGCACTCTAACAGAGAACTCCAATAAGTTAAAATGACATGTACTGGGAGAGATCCGAGGAATGCACGATTCGTCAGCAGGGTTCTTACTAAAGGGAAAGGTGAGGTGGATACATAGGTGGAACCCTCAAAAACCTGTTTTTGTGTTTCTACCCTTGGTGTCTATGGCAACAGCCACCTTCATTGCACGGAAGACAGGTTTTCCACATCGAGTCACCGTTTTCTCATTTTAGTGTTCACTAATTTTGGCAGTTTGCAAAATCAAACTCTACGTGATGAAAACTGGGGGGTCTACACTAGGAGATGCTGGTGGCACTTTTCCCTGAGAAAATGGTGAATAAAGGACAGAGCCTCCTTAGATTGACCTTTTTCCTATTTTCTCAGTCTCCCTGTGTGGCACAGATACGATCAGAACGTACAGCATTCTAGAATGCCAGCACTGTCCAGGTGTAGCCAGTAATCTGACCGAGTGCATTAAATTGCATTTTCTCCCCAGGCTTCAGGAGTTGAGAGTGGGTCCCATAAATCCTCATTTGTAGATGTGGACCTTTTATTGAGAAGGAGCACGAGATCTGGGCGGTGCCAGATTTGCCCGGCACACACTGCCCAAGCCGTGCCTGGCCTGGTGGGGCTCTGGACATCCCTTTCCAGTGTTTTGGATTTGCACCTGTTCATAGTAAGTGTTGATTTTTTAAGAATTTTTTTAAACCAGGAAACATTTGGGGACCTAAGGCCTGCAGCCATGTCCCTTGAATTACAGACTGCCTCCTTGGCACTGGAATGTGGGTATGTCCATGGGAACTGTGAGCGACACACAAAGTGGTCACACTGACACTTAAAGAAATGCTTCATCTCTATGGCTTCAGAAACTTGCCGCCAGAAGACATCCTTGGGAAAAGTCCAAGAAACTTGGTTTGACTCTTCTTTACCAAGATGCTTCCCCTCTTTTATTTTTTCAAAGTTATCCTTACCCCAGTTTTACTCTTCTTAGACCCAAATACTAGCCACCACCCCCAGCCCCGCAGGAACCCACTACAGCCGCTCCCCCGCGGCGTCCCCGGCTCCTCCCTGGGGTGCCAGTTAAGGGTCCACGGGTCAGCTGCCAAGGTTACTTCACCAGTTTTGTGAGCACCCTTGCCTCCCAGACACCACGCCCAGAACTTAGAACATCCTAGAGACATCCAGCCCTGGGGCCTCTCCAGACTAGCGGTGGGGGGAAGATCTGTAACTACCCTGGGCAGCCTTGGACCTGGAAAGTTTGCTGATCGCCTCCCATCAGGTCATTCAGATTCCCTCCTTTTCACTTTCAGATGGCTCTGTGCAGGTGGCTAGAGAGCTAGGGAATGACATGGGAAGACGAGGAGAGCTGACCTCTCTAACCAACGTAGCTAAGAGGATCTTCCATACTCCGCCCTTGCTTCCTGTGTCTCTGGAAAGTGATGGCCGAGAGTGAAGAGCACAGCTGAGCTTGGTCTCTGGCTAGCTTCTGCACCTCGTGCGTTCATGTCCAAGGCTAATCCCCAGGGGTATAATTCCTATCCCAGCTGTGAAACTAGCTACCTGTTTTTTCCTGCCCTGACTCACTGCCAGTCATTTCTAATAAAAATGATTATTAGACTGTGTGTTAAGAGATTTGGCAAATCAAAACTGGATGGATAATTAGGTAAATGATTGAGAAATCCAAGCATTACTCCTATACCCATTATTCTAAATTGCTGCAATTTGCTTAGAATACACAGGATACTCTCAACTCCAAGAGATCGTATATACGTACAACAAAACACAGCCACCCAGGAAAAACTCACTCCTGCATTCTCCTCCCCACCTCTACCCCATGGGGGCCACCTTCACCCCCATGAAGAGGAGACTGAAAATATGGACACTAAGCAAATGTGAGCCACAGAAGATCACTGAAAAGACCACTGTTGCTGACCAGTGTCTTTGGAAATCAGGAACATCTGAAGGATGATTCCTGTCTTGAAAGACATCCCAGCACTTGACATTTATCCATCTATCTCCTTCCCTTCTAGTATGAGAGAGAAAGGCAAATGCTTAGCCTATCTGTTATTAAAGCAGTCCTAAGAAGAGGCCTTGGGAACTAAGAAGCGAAGAATACCTTACTCTGATTTTTTTTTCCTCTTTAGGTCCAGAGGGTGCAAACCTCTTTATTTACCACCTTCCACAGGAGTTTGGAGACCAGGACATTCTGCAGATGTTCATGCCTTTTGGAAATGTTATCTCTGCTAAAGTCTTCATTGACAAACAGACCAATCTGAGCAAGTGCTTTGGTATGCAAAAGAAACCAAGCCAGAATATTACAGTAAATTCCCAAGTGAGGAGTCATGGGAAGGAAAATGTAAATGGCAAATATTTGAGAAGTCCAGATAGGGTGGTGCTGTTTCTTCCCTGGGTGGTGCTGTTTCTTGGTTTTTTGGATCCATGTAAGCAGAACGGGCAGTCATTTAATCAAAAGCAGAGGAAGGGGCTATACAGAAAGGAAGCATCTGGGAGGAAAGTAAATGCCCACGCGTTAGATAATGTTGTGTGCTGTGCTACTCCAGTGTCTTACTCACGCATCCAGTAATCGTTCACTACAGAGAGCAGTGGTTTCTTCAGGCCCCACAGCTGGAACCACAAACCGGAGCAGGTGGAAATACAGTTATCAGACTAGAGTGTAGTTCAGGCTATCCTGATACAGGGTAGCACTGCATACACTTTGCCAAGAGTGCCGTGGCCTTCTAGGTTCGGGAGGCTTCAGGCACTTGTGGATTTGGGGAGCACGTTGTATGGGGAGGCTGCCCACATTCTCCCAAACCTTCAGTAATGCCTGTCCCTTCACAGTAGGGGTGTGGCCAGGCTGCCCACAACACTGCAGACCCCCCACCCCGCCCCAGAGCACGGGACGGGGAGCTGATGTCTGTCAAGGTCCCATGAGATGCTGCATTATGCTGATTCAGGAGCCGGAATTTGGGGCTGATGGGCTCTGCACAGCCTGCCCGAGTGGACACAGAGCCCAGGAAATGCAGGCATTCAGAAAACCCTGGAAAACCCAGCTCCTCAGTGGCCTAGGCTGTCGTGCCCTCCTTCCTCACACAGCCCAGACCCTGCCTCCTGGGGCAGTCTGTGTTCCCTGAGGGAGGGAGGCACACTCTCCATTTGCCCTAATGTTTTAGAAGCAGGAGCACATAGCATTCATTAAATCTACTTCTTGTTTTGCTTTTTGAACCCCTTTGGTCTCCAAAATGGCTTAGAGGCTAGACTGTTCAGATTATAGATTACTTGCTTGGCAAGTTCTAGTCCAGTCTGAGATTGAACATTTGCCTTCATCATTCCTCCAATCTAGTAATTCATGTAGGTAGTAGGCAGTAACAGCACAAAACAAAGTGGAACAGATGCGGACCAGAGGAAATACAAAGAGAACTATATGGTATGGAGAAAAACATCAAAGGTCGTAGGAGTGGTACTCAAACTTAGTATCTGGCTACTGGTAATGGGCAACGGGTCTAAAGAATGTTTTGGCTTCTAAAATCCCATTATTGTCACGTCTTTCTACTCTCCGTGCCATCACCCAGGAAGGTCTGAATTCTATTGTTAGGGAATTACTGTGTCAACCATTGAAAGTCACTGTTTTTACCCAACTGGAAAGGCTGTCAGCCTGAACCCACTCCACTATTGCTGCTATGCCACGTACATAAACACCGTTGTGATGGTTCACCAACGAGTGCAATGGAAAGGGGAGTTGTTCCATTGGGGGCGTGTGCGCTTTGGTGGGAACTTGCCACGCGGAGCTACCCTGTGCGAGGTTCTGAGCCAGCCTTTTATACTCATCACTAAGCAATGTCCTGGGCTTATTTGGAGATTGGAAAGGGATTGTGCTTCAGGGTCTGATTTTGAGAAAAATACTTAGTGCCTTGAAAAGAGATTATATCGGTCCACACACTATTCATCCAAGGCGTAATAATGCAGGCTATACCTATGAATGTCGGCAATTGTATTTGGCACTATGCGCTGTTTTCAATTTTTACAAAAAAGCCGCAGCATCCCAAACCTACATTTCTCAGTGAGCCGGCCTAATCCGGGTTGGGGAGAGGTGTCCCAGATTTGCTAGCCTTAGGTAGCTCATTCTTTCATGCTCACCTCTTGGTCAGGTTTCATTATCCATTTCACCCTTGACCCATTTCCATTCTTTAATCGTCTTGCTGCTTCTGGATAAAGACCTAGAAGGAAAGGAGAAAATCAGAGCAAAAATCTTGGATTCGAGAGCACATACACTGGGAATTAGATTTAGTAAAAATCTGTTCCACCATTTTGCACTACAGCCTGCCGACAAACAGCTTTTCTGCATTATACCATATGCTCATTTTTATCAGCTAAGAACTCTGCTAAAGGTATATTTATGTCCTTTTTTTCCTGCTCTAGTTTGTAAAGGAATTTGCTCTTTAGCTTTAGGCTCTAATAGCAGATAGTTGAAGAAGCTTAGTATAGAACCTTCTAAACAGTTGATGTTGAGACCTGAAATTCACCCAGTATAATTGCTTCCTTTCAACAGCAGAAGTAGGGCCAGAACAAGCGCAACACCTTTCCATCGCCATTAACTAAAGAAAGCTGTACGTGTACCCTCCCACCTCCACCCCCGGTGTTAGAGCAGACTGTGTAATCAGAATTATTTCTGGGTCTTTGCAGACCATCACTGGCTCTTTCTCAAAAGCATGCCCTCCCTGCCATTTTGGTGGTGTTAGTACAGAGAAAGATCCTGGGAAATCTGTGAGGATGGCTCTTAACCCCTAAGCTGTTCAGACTCTTTATTCTTAGGGGGTATAAGGTAATTTCCAGTCTGTTGAATGCAATGGAGCTTTGAAAATGGAAGTTGAGATCATGAGAAAGGGCCAGCATTTCCCTTGGGTTCCTAGGGAACTCTCAGAAAGAAAACTCCAGAAAGAACTCCAGAAAGTTCTCTCAGAAAGAACTCCAAAATGTTAAAAATCAAGTACAAATTATCCTAGAGTTAATTCACTGACCCCATCCACAGTCGAACAGGTGTGGGCTGTGTGGATACAGATGGAGAACTGGAACGAAAGTCTGGGTCTTTGCAGTGTACCGTTACCAGCCCTGCGTGTATACCGCACCCGGTTGGGACACACGAGCCCCTGGGGACCTCCGAGCCCCAGAGTATCTATGCCTCCGCCTCCTCGAGCACCACTTATTTAGGCACCAGGGATTCTGTCAGAAGGATTCCAAGGGGCTTGAAACACAGACTTCACTGAGATCAGTAAGCAGACCAGGCGTCTGAGAGTCTGAGATTTCGCTTTTCACAGAGGAGGGGTTTGTTGTCAGGATCCTAAATTCCCAGTCCGACCAGCTTTGTTCACCGCTTCTCAGTGACTGTTCCCACGGGTGGCCGTCAAACACACCCCGCCCTTCCACAGCCGGCACCCAGAGAACTGAGCAGAGCTGCTCCGAGCCCACAGGACAGCCCACGCTACCCCTCACGTACAGTCACGCTCTCCAGCCTCCCCCCACGACGTCCTGCTCCCTCCTGTCTACTCCCCTGCCTCTCCATGGTGACTGCCACGTCCTTCCCCTTGTGTCTTCCAGGCTTTGTTAGCTACGACAATCCGGTGTCTGCACAAGCTGCTATCCAGGCTATGAATGGCTTTCAGATTGGCATGAAACGCTTGAAGGTCCAGCTGAAGCGCTCCAAAAACGACAGCAAACCTTACTGATCCTAACCCCAGAGGCTCCCTGCTCTTATTTTAGCTTTCTTAGGGTAAGTCCCACAAGCCAGCCTGTTCTCAACAGGAAAGGCAGAGGAGGACCACATTGCCAACTTTTACCAAGAGAGACGGTTATTTTTACAATAAGGCCTCCATGTCCCCTCCCCATCCCCCCACCCCGTTCGCCATAATTAAAAACTTGGGCTACCTTGTTTCTATCGAGTAAAACTCCTCTTCCAGTTGTGCCACTGTATTCTCCTTTGTTTTGCAATTTGGATCTCCTTTTACCTTTTTTGTTTTGTTCTCATTTTTGGCTTTTTTTTTTTTTTTTCAAAGAAAAATACACATGAATAAATGACATCTTGAGAGTTTAAAAGGCAAACAAAGGCTAACGTGCAATTCTAACTCTGAGACCCCTGGTGCCCCAGAGCACTGCCTGGAGAATTCACCCCTCCTGTCCGCGCCCACCCCCTAGGAGGGCGCCAACCGTTTAGAGGTTAAGGTGGTGGCATAGCACGAGAGAGAAGCCAGGAGAAGCACTTAAAACAATACAAACGTCTTTCCACTACATTTGGTTTGTTTTAACAAGTAGGATTTTATTTTAGGGTTCAAAGAAACATGACATTTATCGGTCAGATTATTACACTGGTTGTCTATTTTGTTATTGTTTTATTTTAGTTTTTAGAAAGGATTAATGTAAAAAAAGATTTAGAGATCTGTTTCTTAAAGCTACAGGGTTTAAAAATAAAATAAAAATGAGTGAAAATACTTGATGTTTCTTGAAAGATAAATTTAATAATAAATAAATAATACATAAATACATAAATAAAAAAGAAAGCCACAGGCCTGTAAATTTTATTTGTAAAAAAAGCATTTCTATTTTTGTACAAAATTTTTACTGCCTCAGAAATAATGGAAGTTATTTATTGCCTATTGTTAACTTATTGGGTACCTAAAGAGCAGTTCTCTGTGCTAGCTAGATCCTTTTGAAGTAGTCTCTAGAGGAATCGTTCTAGGAATGGGCTTTTTTTCACCGTTGAACCCTAGGCCTACAGTTCATGCTTTTCCCTCTTGTTGTTCGTATCTGTCTGACAATTTTGTTCGTAGCTTCCATGATCTATCTAGTTTATAGTTCGGTCGTCTGACTCTCCCCCATATGTTACATCCGTTGAAACTGGATCCTCCCCCACCTTGTCCCTCCCCAGCCCCCACCCCAAACTCCCGGAATCCATCCCCTCTCCTCCTCCGGATGGATTCTCTTGGGGTTCCATTGTGCTGTGGATAAAGATTGTAAGAAATGCAAATTATGGGAATGGCTTGTAGACTCCCTGATGACCTAAGATTTGCATTAGTTTTTCTCCTGCACCCTTAAGAGTGATTTTGTTGCTGCTGCGTAGATTCTGTGTAACTTTTTACTCTCCCTTGTTTTCTCCCTAGACATCTTCATGCCCGTTAGTTCACCGTTTGCCTAGCATGTCCCTGTGGCGTCTCAAAAAAAAAGTTTCATCGTCCCGTCATTGTTTCTGATGTCTTTCTGACCTCACATCACATTTGGTTCTCCTACTGACCTTTGATCTAGTTTGACCTTTGAAATTTGCATGTGACCTCATCTAGCTATGAATTCTGGGAAGTCAATGTGAAAAACATTGCTGCATTCATGCAAGACTGAAATTTATTATTAGACAAATTAATTATAGGAAAAAAAAACCTGTGGCAAAAACGTTTCTTTCTTATTTTTTTTTTTTTTCTTTTCATAAAACAGACTTGAAAGTATTATACAGGGATTGGCATTCTTCCCGGTCACTGGTAACAATAGCAATATGTGTCCAGGGACACAGAATGTTGGTTTCTAACAGACTACTTCCAAAAACAGTTTGAGAAAAAAACTGTCTGATTTTAAGTCTCTAGAGGTCTGTAATAGTTTTTACATTTTTCAGGCAGTGTAAAGTTTTTTGATAAGGCCATTTTAGGTGGCTCACTTTCTCATTAAGATATATATATAGAACCACTTTTTGTAGATTAGTATAAGAAAAATATTTACCCTGTTTTGGGGCAAATGCTACCTATTTGTGTCACCTTTTGCTGAACTGACTCACAGTTAGACAATCCATGGTTTAATGCACATGAAATTACCTATATTTTATACTGTTTCAATGTACAGGAGAAAGGTTACTGTAAACTGTGTTATGTTGGTGCTTCTGTGAATTAAGTTGTGGTTTCAATCATGAGTCTTATGGTCTTAATGTTCTCTGTTGATAAGACAAGTTTAGAATTGGTTTACTTAAAGAATTTAAAAAAAAAGTTTGCTTAAAAAAAATTTTCATGTGAGGGAAAAAAAAAACAAAAAACCCTATTCCAGAATAAGTTTTGTGTTGGCTTGTAAAGCATTGATGTCATTTTTTTTATTGTGGACTATTTAGATGTGTTTGTGTTCAGCAAAATGTGATTTTTTTTTTCTTTTAAAGAAAAAAAGTGAAAATATATAGTGCCAAATTCCAAAGGTACTTCCTTCCTAGAGCTTCAGTGTGTTTCTTGTGAGAAGTAATTTGATAACATGGGTATTTTATTATGTGTTTTGTATAAATCCCTAATATTTAAAAAACAAAAAACAAAAAAAAAGAGGTTAAAAAGTTTGTTAACTTGCTATCCTGTGGTCTTGTTGCCTGAAATTGTTATTGTTTGTTATTTCTCTATGATGTTTTTTGTAAGACATTGTATAAGTGCCCATGTCTCACTTTTTTAACCGCTCTGCACATCAATGCTGTGACGGCAACCTCACGATGTATTTCCTTCATAATATATGGAAACCTCTAAGGTGAGAAAGTTTTGAACTTCTAACCCTTTCTACCCAGAGCTGTCTGGAGCGTTGGTAACTTTTTATACCATTGTCATTTTTGTTTGTTCCAGGGTGTTTCTAATTTGGATCCCTCTACCCTCCCCACCATACACCTTTGAGGTTTTTTGTTTTTGTTTTGTCTTTCCTACCTTTTTACCTATTGGTTGAGATCCAAAAGAAAAAAAACTCCACAAAGCAAATCTGAAGGGAAAAAAATATATTTTCACCCTCCCTGTTTTTTGGGTTTTTTTTTCCTCCCTACGCCATTTTTTTTCCTTTTAGTTTTGATTATTTATGGTCATTTAAAAAAACTAATGTGCTGCTGAAATTCCTTCTGTGGTTTTAATTAGAAACAGTTGATTGAATAAACCTTCTAAGGGGAATGGTTGGTAGATTCAGCACTTACATTAACCTTAAATTCTATATGCTTTTGAGATCAGGGGTAGGGGTATGTTCTAGTTCAGAATATTTTCATATACCTTCCAGTTAAACGACTTTGTGATGGGGGTAGTATTTTGAGGGATTTTATTTCTTAAATACTCACAATTAATGATGTTTCTAATCACCCACTGTGCTGGGCATTCTCCTATCCCAGGAAATACCTCTGATTAAGCAAGGTGTCTGGGGTTAGAAGCTGATAGTCCTTTCTTTTCCTGCCTTTTTGTTAATTTTATTAATTGAAATCATTGAAAGGGGACTGACCATCGAAGTCCAACTCTGTTCTTTATCATAGTTACTGACCAAATACCTAGCACCAGATCCTGCTGCCACTCCGTAAAGTGCCATATTACTTTGACTTCGACTTCACGTTGAACAGATCTCTTGCTGTCTTGACAAACCCCAGTGTCATCCCTGAAGCCCCAACACAAACTCCTGCCTTCTTGAAAGCAGGCCCTCGAAGCTTCTTTATCTCTAAAGGAGTTCAGAAACTGCTGGCTCCCTTTCCTTCCTCCTTTTCCCACTCACCACTCTGTTCGGTTTAATGTGTGTATGGATGTGATAGCCCTGGGATGGAAAGGACTAGCCTCTAATGATGCAAAAAAAAAACAAAAAACAAAAAAAAAAAAAACACCAAAAAAACAAAAACAAAAAAAAAACACAAAACTAAACACAAAACAAGTTTCCTTCTTATAGCACATGCACTTAAAATGAAATGATTTGTATTATCCTCACACGTGTTTACTACTGCTGGGGCCTTCCTTCATCCTTTGAGGGCTATTTTGTACTTCCTGCAGCCATCAGCTTAACACCAGGAGTCCACGCACATCTCTCACATACAGCATAGGGTGGTCTGTGGACGCACAGCCCACAAGAGAACACCATCTGAATTTCCAACTGTCCTCCTCTCCTTTCACCCACCCACATCTCCCCAAGAGGAGCCTGAGTGCCGGTGACAAGCGGCTCAGGATGGGCACTTCACATTGGGTGTTTCTTATTTTGTAGGCGACCAAAACAGTACCTTTTGGGGGGAAAGTCGGGGTTTTTGTTTTTTTGTTGGTTCGGTTTTTGTTTTTGTTTTTTTGCATGTTTGCATTATTTAAAAGCTGACCCTCCTCAGATAAATTGTCCTTTTACTCACTTTATCTTTTAATATCAAAAGGAAAAAAAGCTGCAAGGGTGCAAAGGGCCTGTGCCAGAAGGAAAAACACACAGGGAAACTGCTTTTTTAAAAATCAAGTGTAGAGAATAGTCGTTTTTACACTAAATTAGAGAATTGTGATAAAATGGCAGTTCTCAAAGGTGTAACAAGTTCATCTTTCTTTCACCATAGGGGTTATAGTTCTTTGGCTTGTGCTACTCTGGACTCATTTTACTGTTTGTTTTTATTATCTTAAGTGCTAATTAACAAGAAGAAATAAAATTTTAAAAAAACCTGTAGTTTCATTACCTTTTTGAATAATGTCATACAAAAAATGTATTTGTGTTTTTTTGTGCTGTGAGAATTGTTGTTTGTAGATTAATAATATTTTGTTTAGAATTACGAAATAGTTTTTAAATATTGTCTGAGAAAAGCCAAAGTTAATGCAACCTAGTGGAAACTGTAAGACCATTTGAGTATTGTTTGTTTTATTGATGCATTTGGATTTTGTTGTTTGATGGAATTTGAGCCAAAAAAAAAAAAAAAAAATTACGCAGGCTTTCCTATTTCTACAACTGATTGTACTTATGCATTTTGTACCAGTGGAACTTTTTATACTGGAGATTAAAAAAAAATGGAAATTTTTGTGGCTTACTCTAGTGGGCCCCCTGACAATGACTGATTTCAAGTTTGATTTCTGACTGATAGAAAGAAAGTTGCTTTTCTTTTGAGAATTAAAAACTTTGGCTTGATTTCTTTTTTCCCTTTGCTTATATCTAGCATTAGAATTTTGTCTTAAAATACAGCGGTAAGTTTCACTTTTTATTCTGTATTGTGCAGTTACACAATAAGGTAATTAGATTTAGAAGTACTCAGTCACTTTAAGTGGATAAATGTATTAGTTACAACTTTAGGGGTTTGCTTTTTTGCTGTTTAGATCAAAGTTTTTTCTGATTCTTCTGTCCTCATTGTGAACATAACCGTGTAGTTGAAACAGTCAAACTTATTTTTGTAACGTATGTTATTGTGTGATGCAGTTTTTTGCTTCTGTCTCCAATATTAAACCATTTTCCTAATACTTGTTTCTCTCTCTGCGTGTTGTATTGTTGGTAGTCATTATGTGTTGGTGACACATCTACACACCCCACTGTTTCACGTATCTGTTTTTTTCTCTATGTTGTGTAAAAAGATACAGTCGATTCCACCTAAGTGAATATCTGATTTGGGGAAAGGGGGAGACTGCACACCAGCCGCCTCTGATTTCTGTACAACAGCCCATTTTAACCACTGCTTCCAAGACTGCTGCTTACTTCTCTCATTCACCTAAATAACTGCCTACAGAGTTGGATTTGCCAAGGCCTCTTCCGGTCGTCTGACCCCACTGGTACCTGTCACCTTCCCTCCTCTCTCCCTCTCGTGGGTGCGCGGATACAATCCCTGGCGCTCGCTCACAACAGCCGCTGCCTTGCTGCCTCCCTTTAAGAAATGTAAGAGGAGCAGCAGCAGAGCTGGGGCTCCTTCTACCTCCCCACAAGTCTAAAAGCATAGTTACCAACTCTTCCAAGGAACTAACCACGTTTTTTAAAGAGGTGAGCTCTAAGGGAAGAAACGATACACTGACCTGGTCAACAGAGATGTGAAAGAGTTAAACTGAAGTTTACACGTTCCTATCAATCACTACCTACATACAGAAAAGTCATTTAAATTATTTCTTTTTTAGAGCTGATTGAATCCAGGGGCAGCTTTAATTATTGAAAATAACAGAAAATAAAAGGACTATTTCCAAATGCTCAAAAAGAAGCTCTCACTCGGTGAGGTGGGAGGGGAAGGAGGTAAAGCTTCTCATGCTCATGTCTTCATGATACATCAATTTCCAAATAAAAGCCAAGATGCCATATGCAGCCACACAACTCCCTCCTGAATGAACACCTTGTCCCTCACTATCAACCCAACCCCAGTTACCAAAAGAGAACTAAAGGAACAGCTATTCCTTGTAAGCCCTCTGACACCGAAGCTCCAGGCCCCCTCCCTTCTCGGCCCATCTCTTATGCTCAGGAATCTGATTGCTCTCCAAGTGCTCTTAAAAGATTCCATTGATGTCTGCTCCCTCTGTCTTAGCTCTCCAACTTTTCGGCCACACAAACTCAGTCTGACTCAGGCCACCCAGCACCGGGCAGCCTTCCTCCCGCTGCCCATGAGATTGTCCCCGCAGGTGCTCAAGCCCTTCACACTCTGGTGTCGGTGGCCCCTCTGACCCCTAGATTGTCTTTTCTAGTTGGCTCAACAACAGAGGGACCTGGTGAGATGGAAGAAAGGAGGCTCTTTCCCCCACAGGCCGAACACCTCAGTGAAGTGACTTCCACCAGCTCCAAACTTGCAGAAATGGGAGCTGACTTCCTGCCAATACTTCTGCTTTAAAACTCACAGCCTTCCTCAGATTGCCTCTGAAAACCCACTGCTTACCTTAGTGGGGAAAGATGGCTAAGGGTGTGACTTTTTTTTTTTTTTTTTTTTTTGATGGGGGGTGTGAGGGAGGGAGAAGGGGCTAAAGAGGGTGATCAATTCTTTCCAAGATGCAAGTGTTTATTTTTAAAATCTGTACGTAATACAAGAATGAATGTGTGTATATATATACACACACACGTATGTATGTGTGTATATATATATATATATCTCTCTCCACCATTTGGCACAAGGCAAAATACTCATGCTAAGTAAAAGAAGGGAAAGATAAAGCCAGTTTTTTGTTGTTATTTTTTAGAAAAACAACAAAAATAGTAATTCTCCAAAGAAGGGGACAAAAATGCTAGTTCCCTTAAGCACTCATGCCTGTAAAGTTGGTCCCTGCTTAAATTCATACTTATCATTTTGATTCTGTAAAACACCACTGCAGTGTTAGTTAGCAAGGTGTATGTTTGCCACCCATGAATCACTTTGGGAAATGACAGGACTGTCAACATTTACCGTGCTGACAGCAGCCACACATCTGCCCAGCCCATGACACTTCAACAACCCACGGGCTGGGCCTCTCAGCTGGCAGGCTAGGAAACAGTGAACATCGATGTACTGTGAATCGTTCCTGATAAGTGAATAAAACATTGTGACCAAACAATCAGCTTATTCACTTATCAGGAATCGACTGTTCTGCTAATTCGCTGTTTTTGTTTCTCATCTTTGTTGTAGCTCACTATTTTGCTGTGTTCTGTTTTCTCCTCTCATGCTTGGGCAAAAATCACTGGGAATATTACATGTGACCATAAAACGTTTATATCGAGTGAAATGATATCTTAACAAAATCTATGCACTTGCTATCAGGAACACAATACTGGATGTGTCTTATATATATTGAACTATATAGTACTCGATTTCTTAAATAAAGCTTAAGAAAGGACTCTGTTGTGTGTAAAGTTAATGTGATTATTTTTCAAGGCAGTGTTTCTAAGGGGTATTTTTGTTCTTTGAAGTCTTGAGTGATACAGGATATTTTTCATTAAAATTATATCACTGGCTTTATGACTTAATATTCAATAAATTTTCTTTGGAAACAAAATGGAGTGGGGGGAAGTTCTTCCGAGCACATTTTAGCAAGAGACATCTGGAAAACCATCCCCTTACTGGTGACCACAGCAAACCTCTACCCAGGGCACGATGGGTGGCAGGAGAGAGCAATCCCTTTACAGCCCAAGGCCCCTGGAAAGCGTCTAGAATCTGACCTAAACTAGAAAACCCAACTGCCTTTCTGAATGTGATCCCTTCAGGCTCAGAAGAAAGGAGACAAAAAAGAAAGCTCCAGGAATAATGCTGGTTTGCGTCAATGCTTTTCCAAAGTGATGTGACACTAAAAACTCTCTCTAGGCTGCTGGAGCACAATGGCGGCTCTATTCAGAACCACAAAATGGGAGAGAGCAAGAGAGGGTGTTTGATCATTCAGGATAAGAAGGGTAAAATTTCAAAGCCATATGTGAGGGAGACATCCTACAACAGCTGCAAAGCTTAAATGGGAGTCCTGCTGCTTGGCCCCTTGAAGAAATACTTTTGAAATTTTTCCTACAGGCCAGAAGTCTAAACAGAATGGAGCTTTCTCTTGGATTTTTTTGCTTTGGGGTTTTATGTTAGATTTGTTTTTCTTGATTAATGTTTGATTCTAAGAAAAACTCCTAAACTTCTACTTGCAAAATGGCACAGACATCCTAATCCTTTTTAAAACAAATCTTAGTAATCCCTAATAATGAGGGACGGAGAGAGCATGGCTAATGAAAATCCACAGACAATCCAAAATTCTTCTTCCAGTCTCTGCCTTTCACCCCAAACCTCCTACTCATCAATTTGGCACAAAAAGAAAACAACTTCTAGTGAAAGTGAAGGATCAGAGAAATAGCCATGGATAGTTAAGTCAAAGGGCTAGACAGACTTTGCTTGCTGGACCCACGTCGTTTGGGGTTAGAGGAAAGAGGTTCTCTTTAAGGAAAAAAAATTTAACATTTTGAGACCCACTGCTCTAAATGACCTGGGCTCAAGTGTTGAAAAGCTGGCTACATACGGAGGTGCCCTAGGAGATATTTTTCCCATAGTCCTGCCTTGAGCATCAGTCACATAGCTAGAAAGCATCTTCTTTTTGTAAGAGAACACATCCAAGGTAATAACGGGTATGAGAGCTCTGAGGCTCAGTTAAGTAAGAAGGGACAGCAACAAATGCCCTCTCCATCTGAGCCCCAATTCAGTGGTCCCCCCGCTGTGGACTCACCACCCAGGGGCTGCACGCTGGCAGACCTGGCTCCGAGGGAGGCTTGAGGGTCTGCCAAATGCTTTATGGAAAGGCTACATTTCTTTTTCCCTTTTTCTGTGAGGCAGCAAAGCAGGCTGGTACCAACTCATACCTGCCTATGTCAGGAGGATGTTTTTAAAAATTAAAAATACACAAATATATAGATATTAGATATATAAATCTAAAAGACTGGTATATTTAAAGCCCCAAATAAAAATCCCCTATTTTTTTTAATCCCCTATTTTGAGATTGCATGAACTTTCTAACATGAAGCTGGGGTTAAAGGAATGGGAAACACTTAGGAGCATTCCCTGGTGAATACTGCCTCAGTCTGAATGCCAGCTCTACCACTAATTATCCACGTAACCTCTCTGTGCCTTAACATCATTAGCAAAATAGGGGTTTAAAAAATACCTTCCACATGGGGTTATTATGAGGATTAACTAAGCCAATACACAGCAAACACTCAGAGCAGGGTCTATCACATCGCCAGGACGCAGGAAGGTCAACCAGTTAGCAGCAGCGGTAGAATCTACCGACACAGCTCAGCTCCTCTCTGCCGGCCTGGTCTAGTCCTCTCTCCTACCATGTGTCCCCTCCGCCAACCTCAGATTGCCCCACAGCTCTCCCTGGGTTCTTCGGACAAATATGGACAAGGCGCAACCAGATACCACAGCTCGTCAAATAGAGATCTCTCCATGAACAAGCCCCGGAACAGGCTTTTCTCCTCGTGAGAAACTATACACTAGAAGCTTGCCCACCCTACTGTATAGGCTAGCACACCCACGCAGTCCTGCCCGAAGTCATGAGGACCAAGAACTAACTCTATTCTCAAAAGGGACGACTGACTTCTTATTCCAGTACACCCCTTCCTACCTCGAAGTATTATATTTAGGTCTCTCTTCCCCAAAAGAGAAGCCCAGTGATCCAGTTTGGGCCCTAAGTGGGTATCAAAATCACCCAGAGATTTGCCTGTAACAGCTATAGGTTCTATGCCCTTCCAAGGCAAAGGTGTGTCCTCAGCAACAACCAGAACCAAAACAACTTTGACCACCTTGGGAAGAGCCAAGGGCAGGGTTCAGAAGCCTGGATGAGGCCAGGCAGAGGTCTTTCTAGACCATCACCCCCATTTTCACTCCACCCCCATTTTACAAAGGCACTCTGCTTTTGCTTGCTTTATTTATTGGTTGTTTCATGTAGAATTTTATTTAGAAAAAAACATTTTTTCTACTAAAAGCACAAAAGAAAAAAAAAAAAAAAGAAAAAAATAAAATAAAAGCACAAAAGATTTTTAAAACACTCCTTTGGAAGAAGGTAATTCTGAAAGAGGCTTATCAGTACTTAAGCCCTGTGACAAATATTCACTGCCTTTGGAGTTATTCTCTTCTTTCTTCTTTCCTCATCTCTCTACCCCTTCTATCTTCTCATAGTTCTTTGTCCACAATGCATCGTAACATTCACTATTGTGTGCTTTTACACGTTGCTTATGTCTGTCTCCTGAAGCTAGAACGTGAGGTCTTTGAAGGAAGAGCCTGTCTCTCATTCATCGCTGTATCCCCAGTGCCTCACACAGTACCTGCTATATAGTCAGTGTTCAAAGTGCTGGATAGATGGAAGGCTGACTAGGGAGATGAGTGGCTAGATGGGGGGAGCGATGAATGGGAAGGCAGCAAGGAGGGAGGGAGGGAGGGGG
The DNA here is from genome assembly GCA_028534135.1 of Potos flavus. Classification (NCBI taxonomy): domain Eukaryota; kingdom Metazoa; phylum Chordata; class Mammalia; order Carnivora; family Procyonidae; genus Potos; species Potos flavus. The sequence continues at coordinate 114,304,593 of CM052897.1, read as the reverse complement.
GCTGGGTAGAAGGGTACAAGAGTAGTGGGTGGATAGAGCGATGTATCAGTATAGCAGGTGATCTTGCTGGGGCTGGAGAAGAGCATTCCTTACTAAATGGACAATTCAGGAAATATCCTTGGAGAAAGAGGTCTGATTTGGGTCCCAAATATGCAGGTTCTTCCTCATTGCCACAGGGCTAATCAGCCACTGGGTCCTGAATGAAAGGACATTCCTACCATTAAGCCAAGTCACCTGTGGTGTACTGTCATCTTTTTTTAGGCCAAATTTTGCACCCTCTCCAAAATATTTTATATCTAGGACTGTTCCTAGACAGATTTTTAACATCTAAGGGACCAGAAAAGCTACAGAACAGAGTACAAATCAATAAAAAACAACTACGAATATAGGCATATGATCCTAATGCATTCCTGAGCAGCAGGTCAACTCCCGTTTGCAGCTACTGTTCCTTCAGCCAGGTTAGTACCTTGAGCAGGATGGGGCCTGGGCCAGCCCACAGGCAGCATGGTACAACTAAGTCACTAGAACAGCCTGCTACTGGAATGCCACTCAGCTCTGGCATCCAGGAAACATATCCAGTGATGCGTCCCAACTTGTCAGTAACTACCACAGAAATAGTGCATAATCAGTTCATCACTCATTTATTCAAAACCTATGTGTTAAGCAGCTACCCCATGTGAGGCCCTCTAGGAGGGGGAGGGACTGTAAGGAGAAATACTGGATGATCCTGCCTCCAGGAAACTGCTGTAATCAGCATATATGCCAGGTAAGGAGAAACCCTTCGAATGTGAAAGAGTAGACGATCCAGACAAAAACACGGTCTCTGCACAGCAGACAATATACCCCACAGTGCCCACGTGAAATTATGTCCTGAAGATCCACAAAGAGATGGCAGCTCTTCCAGGTTTTTTAGCCCTTGGCGGAGCTCAGCGCTATCAGACACAACGTCTCCCTGGCTAGAGCTTAAAGGTCTGTCCCGAGAGACAATGAATTAAAATGGGGGATGGGGGCGGAGGAGCTGGCCCTAAAGTCTTCTACAAACCTAAGTCTCTACAAAGGGCAGAGCTGAGCAAATTGGCTCTATGTGTTCAAGAGTCATGTTTCCAAACTGGCCAACTATGGCACATCCCTACCAGTCTACGGAACATGATCTAGCCACTAATTTCATCTCTTTAAAAACTCTGACCTGACACAAATGAGAACCTTCCCATTAAAGAGTACAGTGAGATTGGGAGGGGACCGGTAAGGGGAGACAGAGTCTTGGTGGGAATGAGGGATGGGGACATGGCACAAGAAGACGTCCTGCAGAGCTGACGGCACAGTCGCCATCCACCTGTATGCAGTTCTGAGCGCACAAGCCTGCTGTCCACCCAGGTCCCACTCTGCTCACCTTCCTAGCCCACTGTGAGTGTGTGCCCCACCACCCAGGAGCCCCCTTCAGTTCTCCGACAGGGCTAGATCCACCCCTATCCCTAGCAGCAACTTCAGCCCAGACACCGTCAGATGCTGGTGACACCCGCCAGCTTTCCCTGGTATCCCGCCCTCTGCAGAGCAGGCTTCAGAGAGAAAAGGTTTTCCAATTCAGTTCAATGTCCCTGTTCCTGGGATAACGGTGAGAAAGGTAGCCCCTCAAGTTGGCTAGAACAACCACAAAGGAAACAATGGGGACTCTGTCATTAAAGAATGACCCAGGACTGACATCACTAAGGTTGTTTAGGTTGTTCCAGACTTCACGTCCCCTCGCAAGAAGAACCACTAACGACTACTCACAGACAAGACAGCACTGAGAGAATCCGAGAACACAGGCGTGAGGATAAAGCACCGCCCAGGACCACAGAGACTGAGACAGACCACAGGGGAAGGGTAAGAGGTACACTACGTGCTGACCACACCGCCCTGCCCCCAGGCCAGCACAGCACAATGCCAAGAAGTCTACCCTGAGCATATGGGTCCTCCAGTGGAAAAACAGAATCCCTGCGCAACCCCACCCCCAACACTGTGGGTCGCTTCATGGGAGCCCCTACTCTGGTTTTGCCACATGGGCGATACAAGACATTCTGTGGGGCTTGATCCTGGGGAATCGGATTGTAACAGAGAAGCACGGAAAAGTGTGCAACAATTAGCACTCCGGTCTCAGGTGACTGAGTTCTGTAGAGCCCGAGTAGTACTGCTAACCAGTGCATCTGCTCATCTGCACAACCAAGTCAGCCCCACAGTCTGACCGCAAAACGCAGCTGGGTGCACGTCTGCCACGCTCAGGTCCTTGAATAAAGAGTTCTGCGGGCCCTGAAGCCTGGTCTACCCAGGCCCAGACAGAAGAGCTGAGTCAACCTCACCTACCATAAAGGATGGCTCCCAGCCCCTCCCAACCAGAAACCCTGTTAGGGAAAATTCAGGAGTTGCCCTCCCAATCCCACCCAAGCAGGAGAGCTGAGTCATAGCCCCATCTGTGGCAGAGTATGGCCCCCAGCCCCATCTGGCAGGAAGAGCCCACAAGAACATCTTGAAGTTGCTGCATAACTCAGCAATGCTCCAGGCAGGAGGGAGGTGGGCAGAGCTGATTACCTGCAGAGCAAAGCCAGGGGTCTTGTTTGGCCAAGGAACCTGGGGCACAGGGCAGCTTGAGCTAAGACCACAAAGAGCCTCAGCCGCCTTGGAGCTGCTTCTCCTGCTGTGCTCGAGCAGGAAAACTAATTCATAGCTCTGCTTGTTGCTGAATACAGCCTTTGGTCTGCCTGACAAGAGAACCTTACCAGGAAGTGTGGAGCCCATCCGAAAGCCCTGCTTACAGTGGCAGTGGAACAGAGCACAGCATATAGCTTTCCCCATCTGCAGAGCAAAACCAGTGGCCTCAAGTAACCAGGATATTCAGTGGACACTCTTGGTTCCCAAACAACAGAAAGCTAATTCATAGTCCCGCCTACTGCTGAGTATAGTACCCAGTCCAGACCATCCAGTAAGCCTGATCAAAGACTCTAGGCAACCAAGGAACCCATCCTACATCCTCACTTTGGCAGGAAACCAAGATAACTGTCCTATCCAGCTAGTCTCAGCAAATGGCCCAACTCTCCACTCTGACCTCAGAACTCAAACAGTTCCTTCCCCCAAAAACGGACCCTAAAAGCAGGCCCCAACAGCCCAAAGACATTACTAGCAGACACATCCAGAAACCCAAACTGAACTAATGCATGAAAACTACCTCTGCGAAAGCAAACTGGCAAAAACTTAGAAGAGGCTACTTACTCAAATATGTAGATACCAGTGGAAGGTATCGAGGATCACAAAAAAAAAAAAAAAAAAATTATATGTATATCAGGTAAATTCGACACCACCGAAAGAAATGTAAAGTTCTAACAATCAACGCTAAAAAAAATGGACATCTGTGAACTCTCAAAAATTCAGAATAATCACCTTAAAGAAGTTTCGTGAACAACAAAAACACACAGAAAACTAAATATTAGGAAAGCAATGCATGAACAAATGAGGACCCCACAAAGAAACAGAAACCATAAAAAAAAAAAAAATTCTAGAGCTAAAACATACAGTACTAAAGAATTCAAAACAGAGCCTTAAAAGCAGGTTCGACCATACAGAATAAACAATCAATGACCTGAAAAATAGGACATCTGAAATTATTCAGTCATAGGAACAAAAACTTAAAAAGAATGAAAAACAGTAATAAAAGTGTATCAGATTTATGGGACAGAATAAAAAACAATATTCACATTATAGGAATCCAGAAGAACAGAACAGAAAGAGAAAGAAAGAATATTTAAAGCAATAATGACTGAAAACTTCCCCAACCTGGTAGAAAAAGAAGACCTCCAGATCCAAGGAGCCCAAAGGACCCCAAAAAGGGTGAACCACAACACAGTGAACCACAACAGGTCTACGCAGAAACACATTACGATTAAATTGTCAAAGTCAAAGAAATAAGAAAGAATTTTAAAACAGCAAGAGAAAAGAGAGAAGCTACATACAGGGGAATGTTCATAAGATTATCCACAGATTTCTCAATGAAAACTTTTTAGGCCAAAAGAAAAGGGATGATATACATTCAAAATATTAAAAGAAAAAACAAAAAAAAAACTGTCAACTAAGCATGCCAAACCTAGTGAAACAGTCTTTCAGAAATTAAGGAGGCATAAAGCCTTTCCCAAACAAAAGCTGAAGCAATTCATCACCATTAGATCTGCCTTACAAGAAATGCTCAAGGGACTTGTTTGAGTGGAAACAAAAGGATATTAGATAACATCACAAAAACATAACAACGCAGTGTAAAACTCACTGGTAATGGTAAGTATACAAAGTTAGATTCTGTAATACAGTAATGGTAGTATGTAATTCACTTCCAACTCTAGTTTAAAATTTTTAAAAATGTAGTAAAAATCCCATAACTACGAAAATTATTAGTTACACGATATAAAAAAATTTGAAAGTGTAACACCAATTTCCTAGAATGTAAAAGGGAGAAAAAACAAAGTAAAAGGCATAGGAATTATATGGAAGTTAAATTGTTGGTAGTTTAAAATAGGGTGTCAGAGTTTTAAGATATTTTATGCAAGCCTCATGGTAACAAGGGAAAAACCTGTATAAATTACACCAAAGAACATGATAGAGAAGTCAAAGCATAGTAACACCAGAAGACATCAAAACACACACAAAAAAGGCAGCACAGTAAGAAATAAGGAACAACAGATCTACAAAATAAAAAAAAAAACAATTAGCAAAACGCCTATAGTAAGTCCTTATCAATAATTGATTACATGTAAATGGATTAAATTCTCCAATCAAAAAATACAGAATGGCTGAATGGATAAAGACAAGATCCAACAATATGTTGCCTACAAGAGATTCACTTTAGCCTTAAAGAAAAACACAGTCTGAGAGTGAAGAGATGGAAAAAAGTATTTCAAGCAAATGGTAACCAAAAACAAAAGCAAAACCTGGGCTAGTTATACTTCTATCAACAGGCAACATGGACTTTAAACTAAAAATGACTTAAAAAGGGAAAAGAAGGTCATTATATACGATAAAGGGATCAATACTCCAAGAAACCATAACAATTTTAAATATTTATGCATCCAACATTAAAGCGACTATATACATAAAGCAAAAACTAATAGACCTAAAGGAAAAATAAAAAGCACTTCAATAAGAGTTAGGGACTTTAATATCCCACTCTCAACAATGGACTAATGAACTAGGTAGAGAATAAATAAACCATGGATTCAAACAATGATATAGACCAAATGGTCCTACAGACAGAACATTCAATCCAACAACAGCAGAACACACATTCTTCTCAACTGCACTTGGAACAATTTCTAGGACAGACCATATGTTAGCCACAACACAAATCTTAGCAAATTCAAGCAGACTGAAATAATAGCAAGCATCTTCTCTGACCACAATGAGATGAAACTGGAATTCAATAACTAGAGTTAAACTGGAAAATTCACAAATACATAAAAATTAAACCACACTCTCCTGAACGAACAACGGATTAGAGAAGAAATTAAGGAAAAATAAAAAATATTTTGAGAAACAAAAATGAAGCCACAGCATACCAGAACTTGTTGGATGGAGCAAAAAAAGTTCTAAGAGAGCACTTCGTAACAGAGCAGGCATACCTCATCTTACTGCACTTCATCTGACTGTGCCTCACAGATACTGGGTGTTCTACAAATTGGAGGTCTGTGGCAACCCTGCATCAAGCATGTCTGTCAGTGCCATTTTTCCACCACAGTTCGTTCGCTTCATTTCTGTTACATTTTGGTAATTCTCGCAAAGTCTCAAACTCTTTCATTATTATTATATTTGCTGTGCTCATCAGTGATCTTTGATGTTATTACTGTAACTGTTCTGGGGTACCACAAACCACACCCATACAAGATGGCACACTTAACTGACACAAGTTATGTGAGTTCTGACTGCTCCACCAACCAGCTGTCCCTCCATCTCTTTCCCTCTCCTTGGGCCTCCCTATTTTGAGACACAACAATATTGAAATTAAGCCAGTTGATAACCCTACACTAGCCTCTAAGAGTTCAAGTGAACTCTCTCACTTTAAATCAAAAGCTAGATATGAGTCAACTTAGTGAGGAAGGCATGTCAAAAGCGGGAGACAGACTGAAATCTGGGTCTCTTGTGCCAAACAGTTAACCAAGTTATAAATGCAAAGTAAAAGTTCTTGAAGAAAGTTAAAAGTGCTACTCCAGTGAACACACAAATGCTAAGAAAGCAAAACACCCTTATGGTTCATATAAAATTTTAGTGGTCTGGATAGAAGATCAAACCAGACACAATAATCCCTTAAGCCAGAGCCTCATCCAAAGCAAGGCCTGAATTCTCCTCAACCCTGTGAAGTCGGAGAGAAGTGAAGAAGCTGCAGAAGAAAAGTGTGAAGCTGGCAGAGGTTGGTTCATGAGGTTGAAGGAAGACAACATCTCCATAACATCAAAGTACAAGGTGAAGCAGCAAGTGCAGATGCAGAAGCTGCAGCAAGTTCTCTAGGAGATCTACCTGAGCTAATTAAGGAGGCTACACTAAACCAGAGACTTTTTTTTTTTTTTTTTTTTTTTCCAGAGACTTTCGATGTAGATGAAACAGCCTTCTATTGGAAGAAGATGCCATCAAGGACTGTCATAGCTAGACAGGACAAGTCAATGCCTGGCTTCAAAGCTTTAAAGGACAGGCTGACTCTTGTTAAAAGCTAATGCAGCTAGTGACTTTAAATTGAAGCCAATGGTCATCGACCATTCCAAAACCATAAAGCCCTTAAGAATTATGCTAACTCTACTCTATGTTCTAAAAGTGGAACAAGACAGCCTGGATGACAGTGCATATGTTTACAACATAGTTTACTAAATATTTTAAGCCCATTGTTGAGACCTACTGCTTAGGGAAAAAAAAAATACTTTTCGAAATATGACTGCTCATTGGCAATGTACCTGGTCACCCAAGAGCTCTGATGGACATGTGCAATGAGATTAGTGTTGTTTTCATGTCAGCTAACACAACAGCCATTCTGCAGTCCCTGGATCAAGGAGTCATTTCAACTTTCAAGTCTTACTATTTAAGAAATACATTTCACAAGGCAAATAGTGATTCCCCTGATTGATCTGAGCAAAGTATACTGAAAACCTTCTAGAAAGGATTCACCATTCTAGATGCCATTAAGAACATTCATGATTCACAGGAAGAGTTCAAAATATCAACACTCACAGGAATATGAAAGAAGTTGGTTCCAACCCACATGGGTGACTTGAGAGGATCAAGACTTTGTGAAGGGAGTAACTATAGACGGGGTAGAAAGAGCAAAAGAACTAGAATTAGAAGGGGAGTCTGAGGGCATGGCTGAACTGCTGCAATCTTATGCTAAAAATTTTAGCAGATAAGGAGTAGCTTCTTATGAATGAACAAAGAAAGTGGTTTCTTTTTTTTTTTAAGATTTTATTTATTTATTTGAGAGAGAGAGAGATCACAAGTAGGCAGAGAGGCAGGCAGAGAGAGAGGGGGAAGCGGGCTCCCCACCGAGCAGGGAGTCTGATGCGGGGCTCGATCCCAGGACCCTGAGATCATGACCTGAGCCGAAGGCAGAGGCTTTAACGCACTGAGCCACCCAGGCGCCCCAAGAAAGTGGTTTCTTGAGACGGAATCTACTCCTGGTGAAGATGCTATAAAAATGTTGAAATGACAACAAAGGATTTAGAATATAATATGAATTTAGTTGATAAAGCGGTGGTAGGGTTTGAAAGGAAAGACTCCAATTTTGAAAGAAATTCCACTGGGGAAAAATGCTATCAAACAATATTGCCTGCTACAGAGAAATCATTCATCAAAGAAAAAGTCCATCAATGCAGCAAACTTCACTGCTGTTTTATTTTAAGAAACTGCCTATAACAGGTGGTTACTAGCAGAGGGATGGGTGGGGGAATAGGTAAAATAGGTCTATGAAGGGGATTAAGAGTACACTTAATCTTGATGAGCACTGAATAATATAGGAATTGTAGAATCACTATATTGTACACCTAAAACTAATAAAACACTGTACGGTAACTACACTGGAACCAAAAATTTTTAATGAAATTAAAAAATTAAATAAGAAATAGACACAGACAACCCAACCCTTAGCAACCACTACCCCGAAGAGTCAGCAACCGTCAACATCGAGGCAAGATTCTCCACCAGCAAAAAGATTATGACTTCCTGAAAGCTGAGACGGTGTTAGCACTGTCAGCAACAAATTATTTTTTAATTAAAATAATAAAATAAAATTTTGGTTACATTTTGAAACATAATGCTGGTCCACACTGAGTGTGCTATAGTACAGTGTAAACATAATTTGGGTAGGCTCTGGGAAAGCAAAAAATGAATCTGAATAACTTTACTGAGATATGCACTTTCCGTGGTGGCCTAAAATCAAACCTGTAATACCTCCAAGGTATGACTGTAAACACCTACAGTAAGAAGCAAGAAAGATCCCGAATAAACCACCTAAATCTACACCTTAAAGAAGTAAAGAAAGAAAAATTGAACCCAAAGTAAGTAAAAGGAAGAAAATAATGAAGATTAGAGCAGAAATTAACAAAATAGAGAACCGGAAAACAATAGAAAAGATTAACCAAAGTAAAAGTTCGTCCTTTCAAAAGATGAGCAAAATTGACAAAACTTTAGATAGACTAACCATAAAAAAGAGAGAGAGGACCTGAATTAACAAAATTAAAAATGAAAAAGAAGACATTACAATCGACAATTAACACAGATATGCAAAGAATCATAAGAGGCTACTATGAATAACTATAGGCCAACAAACTGGACAGCCTAGAAGAAACTGAAAAATTCTTAGAAATATACAAACTATCAAGATGGAATCAGAAAGAAATATGAAGTCTGATCAGATCAGTACTAATAAAGAGATTATATCAATAATCAAAAATCTGCCTCCTCAAAAAAACAAAACAACAAAATGCCCAGGACCAGATGGTAAATTTTACCACACATTTAAAGAATTGGTGTCAATCCTTCACAAACTCTTCCAAAAAGCTAAGAGGAGGAAACACTCCCAAATCCATGTCACAAGCCCAGTATTACCCTGATACCAAACCCAGAAAAGGACACTACCAGAAGAGAAAGCTATGACCAATGTTCCAGATAAATACAGATGCAAAAATTCTCAATAAAATACTAGCAAACAGAATTCAGAAGCACATTAAAAGGATCACCCACCATAACAATTGGGATTTTCACCTGAGATACAAGGATGATTCAGCATATGCAAATCGACTGATGTGGTTTGTCACATTAACAGAACGAAAGAAAAAATCAGATGATCTCAATAGATGCGGAAAAAGCATTTGACAAAATTCAGCATCTGTTCATGATAAAAACTGTTAACAAATTAGGTACAGAAGGAACATACCTCAACATAATAAATACCATATATGATCCAGTTAACAACATACTCAATGGTGAAGAGGTTGAAAGTGTTTTCTCCAAGACAGGAACAAGAGAAGGATGATCATTCTCACCACTCCTATTCAATATAGTATTAAAAATCCTTATCAGAACAATCAGACAAGAAATAAAAGGCACCAAAACTGGAAAGGAAGAAGTAAAACTGCCTCTGTTTGCAGACAACACCCAAAGCACAAGCCATAAAATAAAATATAAATGAATGGGACTATATCAAATTCTATATTTAGTTTCTGCACTAAAGAAACAATCAACAATTGAGAAACAATCAACAAAGTAAAAAGACAATCTACAGAATGGGAAAAAATATTTGCAAAGTGTATTAAATATAAGGGTCTAATATTCAAACTATGTAAATAACTCATACAATCCAGCAACAAAATAATAATAACCTGATTAAAAAGAGAGCAAAAGACAAGAGAGAGGAAAGATTGCAGAGTAGGAGGATCCTGAGCTTACCACCTCCCAGACACACCAAGGCAACAACTACACGTATTACAACTAACTATGAAAACAACCTGAAGAGTAGTAGAACAGATCTCCCACAGCTAAAGTTATAAAGAGAAATCCACATTGAATAGAACAGGAAAAACAGAAACATGGGCAGGAACGAAAACATCAACCTGGCTACCCTCAAGTGGAAGGGGCAGCACGAGCATGGAGGAGCAAGGGGACCAAGCCCCACACGAGCCCCGGGGAGGTGCACTGAGAAGATGAGGCCCCATGACTTCTGGCTTTGAAAATCAGTAGGTACTCACTCCTGGAGCTTTAAAAATCAACAGGGCTTACCTTCAGGAGAGCTGGAGAGCGACAGGAAACCAAGTCTCTGCTCTTAAAGAGCCAGCATATAGTCTCACTCAGCATGACACCCGGCACGGAAGTAGCAATTTGAAAAGTGCATAGGTTATACATAAAGGAGGTTTACTGACGAATTTTAGGACATGTGCCAGAGGGGAAGGGAACTACAGGAACTTTCTTTACAAACAGAAGTACTGGTGGGCACCATTTTTCTTACCCTCCTGCATCCTAGATAGCTGGACATTTGCAGGAACCAGTTTTCATGCTCTCCATCTACCTTGGTAACACCACTTGCCAGGCCCCAGCATTCCCCTGTGGGCTGCCCACACCAAGAGCCCACCCAGACAGATGTCCCTCCAAAGTGGCTCCTATGCCACCACGCCCAAAGGACAGCCTGCCTCAGGACTGATGACCCCCCCCACAAAGCAACTGCTACCCCACAACACCCAGTGGGCAGACCCGGCGAAACAAGTTGCCCTCCAAATGAACTCCTGCCTTGAGGAGTGGGGGAGCTCACCCCACACACAAACATGCCAGCATTAGCTGCAGCCAGGCCTCTCAGCCAGGTGTGCCAGGCTGAGGTGTGGAGGCCCAGCAGGACCCCCACAGTAGCTACAACAAGAGCTGGTCTCCCAAACAGCTATGGTGGGGGCAGGCACTGCCCATCAGTGCACCTACAGCAACAGAGGCAGATCACTGCAGACAGCCAGGCTGACCGTCAGCCTCGCCCACCAGCATACCCACAGAAGCTGCAGCAGGCCTTCTCAGCTAGCCACAGAGGGGAAAAACCCTGCCCACCAGTGGGCCTGCAGCAGTCATAGCTCAGCCACAACAGGAAGGCACACACAGGCCACACACGGGACACACGGGGAGCACCCAGCTCTAGTGGTCTGAGAAGACTGCAATACCTTCCACAGAAGGCCACTACTTTCAAGACCAGAAGGTGGAGCTGACCTACCTAATAAATAAGGAAAAATGGAGAGTCAGACAAAATGAGGAGACAGAGAAATTTGTTCCAAACAAAAGAACAAGATAAAAGCACAGGAAAAAAATCTCAATGGAATGGAGACACACAAAATACCTGATAAAGAGTTGAAAGTAATGTTCAAAAAGATACTCACCACACTTGAGAGAGGAGTGGATGAGCTCAGAGAAAATTTCAACAAAGACATAGAAAATATAAAAAAGAACCAGTCAGAGCTGAAGAATAGAATTACTGAAATGAAAAACACACTAGAGACAATCAACAGCAGATTAAAGGAGACAGAAGAAGGGATCAGCAATCTGACAGACAGGGTAGTGGAAAGCACCCAACCTGAACAGCAAAAACAAAAGACTATTTAAAAAATTAGGATAGGTTAAGAGACCTCTGTGACAACATCAAGCATAATAACATTCACATTATAAGGACCCCAGAAGAAGAAAAAAGGGAGAAGAAAACTTATTTGAAGAAATAATACCTGAAAACTTCCCTAACCTGGAGTAGGAAACAGACATTCATGTCCAGGAAGCACAAAAAGCCCCTAACAAGAAGAACCCAAGGAGATCCACACCAAGACCCATAATAATTAAAAGAGCAAAGGCAATGATAAAGAGAAAATTTTAAAAGCAGAAAGAAAAAAAAGAAAACAATTGCATATGAGGAAAGCCCATAGGCTATTAGCTCATTTTTTAGCCGAAACTTTCTAAGCCAAAAGGGAGCGACATGATACATTCAAACTGCTGAGAGAAAAACTACAACCAAGAAAAATCTACCCTGAAAGATTATCATTCAGAAACGGAGAGACAAAGAGCTTCCCAGATAAATAAAAGTTACAGGAGTTTATCATCACCGAACCAGCCTTACAAGACATATTAAGGAAATTCTTTAAGTAGAAGAAAAAGGCCATTAATTAGAAGAAAATTAGGAAAGAAAAAATTTTCACAGCTAAAAGCAAACATTCTGTAAATGTAGTAAATTAGTTACTTATAAAATCGGTATGAAGATAAAAACACAAACAGTAAACTCAATTTTATCTGCAAAAATTCATGGAGGGATACGCAAAACAAAAAGATGTAAAATATGACATCATATACATAAAATATGGAGGGGAGAGTAAAATTTAGTGCTTTCAGAATGGGTCTGAACATAAGTGACCATCAACTTAATATAGACTGCTATATTCATAGGATATTACATATGAACTCAATGGTAATCAAAAATCAAAAACCTGCAGTAGATACACAAAAAATAAAGAGAAGGAATCCAAGCATAATACTACAGCAAGCCATCAGACCACAAGGGAAGAGAGCAAGAGGAGAGAGGAACAGAGAAAAACCACAAAAAGAACCAGAAAACAATTTTTAAAATGGCAAATAAGGGTATCCCTATTGATAACTACTTTAAATGTAAATGGACTAAGGGCTCCAAACAGAAGACACAGGATGACTGAATGGATTAAAAAAAACAAGATGCATCTGTATGCTGCCTACAAGAGACTCACGTCAGACCCAAAGACACATACAGACTGAAAGTGAAGGAATGGAAAAAAGAAAAAAAAAAAATTCCATGCAAATGGAAGCAAAAAAAGCCAGGGTAGCCATACTTACATCAGACAAAATAGACTTTTATGAAAGACTGTAGCAAGGACAAAAAGGGATATTAAATAATGGTTAAAGTATCAATCCAGGAAGAGGATATAACAATTGTAAATATCTATGCATCCAAAATAGGAGCACCTAAATACAGAAAGTAAATATTAAAAGACATAACAAGAGAAACTGACAGTAATAGAGTAATAGTAGGGGATTTAATACCCCACTTTACATCAATGGATAGATCATCCAAAAAGAAATTAAACAAGGAGACAATGACTTTGAACAACACATTCGACCAGGTGGAACTAACAGAAATATACAGAACATTCTGTCTAAAAACAGCAGAATATATATTCAAGTGCACACAGAACATTCTACGTGACAGATCCCATGTTAGGCCACAAAACAAGTCTTGATACATTAAAGAAGACTGAAATCTGGGGCACCTGGATGGCTCAATCAGTTGAATGTCCAACTCTTGGTTTCGGCTCAGGTCATGATCTCAGTATCATGAGATTGAGCCCTGCAATGGGCTCCATGCTGGGAGCAGAGTGTGCTTAAGATTCTCTCTCCCTCTCTCTGCCTCTACCCCCTGCTCTTGTATGCACGCTCTCAAATAAATAAGATCTCTTAAAAAAAAAAAAGAAAGAAAGAAAAAGACTGGAAGCAGATCAAGCACCTTTCTCACCACAGTGGTATGAAATTAGAAATAAATTACAAGAAAAAAAACTGGAAAAAAACACAAACACATCGAGGCTAAACAACATGCTGCTAAACAACCAGTGAGTCAACCAAAAAATCAAAGAGGAAATGAAAACACAATGATTCATAATCTTTAAGATACAGTGAAAGCAGTTCTAAGAGGGATGTTTATAGTGATACAGGCCCACCTCAGGAAACAAAAAAAATTTCAAAGAATCTAACCTCCAAATAAAGGAACTAAAAAAAGGAACAAACAAGGCCCAAAGTTAGAAGGAAGGAAATAATAAAGATCAGAGCAGGAATAAATGAAATAGGGACTAAGAAGATAACGAAAAAGATCAATGAAACCAAGAGCTGCTTCTTTGAAAAAAATAAAAGCCCTGACAAACTTTTAACCAGGCTTAACAAGAGAAAAAGAGGACTCAAATATATAAAATCAGAAATGAAGGAGGAAAACTAACAACTTACACCACAAAAACACAGAGTTATAATACCAAAAAAAAAAGTGTATGTCAACAAATTGGACAACCTAAAAAAAAAAAAAAAAATGGATAAACTCCCAGAAACACAGAATCTTCCAAGACTGAATCAAGAAGAAATACAAAATCTAAATAGACCAATTACTAATTAACAAAATTGAACTGGTAATCAAAAAACTCCCAACAAACCAAAGTCCAGGACCAGATAGCTTCACAGGTGAATTCTACCAAACACTGAAAGAAAATTAGCAACTACTCTTCTCAAACTATTCAAAAAAAAAAAAAATAGAAGAGAAAGGAAAACGTCCAAATTCATTCTATGAGGCCAGCATTACTCTGAACACCAAAACCAGACAGAGACATGACAAAAAAAGAGAATCACAAACCAATATCCCTGATGAACACAGAGGCAAAAATCCTCACCAAAATATTAGTGAGGTATTCAACAATGTGCATTAAAAGGATCATCCACCACCAAGTGGGATTTATTCCACAGTGCAAGGTGGTTAAATGTTTGCAAATCAATGTGATACATCATATTAATAAGAGAAAGGATAAAAATCATCTGATCATCTCCACAGATATAGAAAAAGCATTTGAAAAACTACAACATCCATTCTTGATAAAAACTCTCAACAGTGGGTTCATAGAGAACATATCTCAATATAATAAAGGCACTATATGAAAACCCACAGCTAATATCATATACTCATTGATGAAAAACTAAAAGTACTTGCTCCAAGATCAGTAACCAGACCAGGATGCCCGCTCTCACCACTTTCATCCAACGTGGTGCTGGAAGTCCCATCTGCAGCAATCAGACAAGAAATAAAAGGCAGCCAAATCGGTAAGGAAAAAATAGAACTGTCACTTCTTGAGGATGACAACTAGATATAGAGAACCTTAAAGACGCCACCAAAAAACTATTAGAATAAATGAATTCAGTAAACTTGTAGCATACAAAATCAATACACGGAAATTGTTGCATTTCTATACACTACTAATGAAATAGCAGAAAGAAAAATTAAGAAAACAATCCCATCAACAAGTGCACCAAAAAAATAAAATACCTAGGAATAAACTTAACCAAGGAAGTGAAATACCTGTACTCTGAAAACTATACATTGATGAAAGAAACTGAAGATGGCACAAACAAATGGAAAGACATACAGTGCTCATGGCTTGGAGGACTTAATATCATTAAAATGTCCATACTACCCAAAGCAATCTACAGATTCAATGCAGTCCCTACCAAAATAACAATAGCATTTTTCACAGAAGTAGAACAAATAACCCTAAAATTCATTTGGAACCACAAAAGACCTCAAATAGCCAAAGCAATCTTGAGAAGGAAGAACAAAGCTGGAGACAGCACAATCCCACATTACAAAGCAGTAGAAATCAAAGTAGAGTAGAAATCAAAGTAGAAATCAAAACAGTAGAGTAACTGGCCAAAAAAAAAACCAGACACACAGATCAGTAGAACAGGACACAGAGCCCAGAAATAAGCCCACACTTACATGGTCAATTAATCCACAACAAAGGCAAGAACACACAATGGGAAAAAGACAAGTCTTTTCAATAAATAGTGTTGGGAAACCAGGACAGCTACATGTAAAACAATGAAACTGGGCCACTGTCTTCTACTATATACAAAAATAAATGGAAAATGTATGAAAGATGTAAATGTGAGATCTGAAACTGTGAAACTTCCACAGAGGCAGTCATCTCTTGGACATCAGCCTTAGCAACATATTTATGGATACGTCTCCTGAGGAAAAGGTAAGCAAAAGCAAAAATAAAATATTGGGACTGTCACAAAATAAAAAGCTTTTGCACTTATTTCCTTAACATAACAGTGTAGGAAACCATAAACAAAATGAAAAGGTAACCTACTGAATGGGAGAAGGTATTTGTAAATGATATATTCAACAAGGGGTTAATATTCAAAATATACAAAAACTTATACAACTCAAGGCCAAAAAAATAAACAACCAAAAAAAAATCTGCAAAATGGGCAGAAGACCTAAATAGACATTTTTCCAAAGAAGACATACAGATGGCCAACAGACACATGAAAAGATACTCAACATCATTCATCACCATGGAAATACAAATCAAAACCACAATGAGATATCTCCTCACACCAGTAAGAATGGGTGGTATCAAAAAGACAAGAAATAAAGTGTCGGTGAGGATGTGAAGCAAAGAGAACCCTTGCATACTGTTGGAGGTTCCTCAAAAAATTAAAAATAGAAATACCACAGGATCTAATAATTCCACTTCTGTGTAATTACCCAAAGAAAACATAAACACTAATTCGGAAAGCTATATGCACCCCTATGTTTACTACAGCATTCTTTACAATAGCCGAGATATGGAAACAACCCAAGTGACCATGAATAGATGAGCAGATAAGGAAGATACGGTATATACATATACAATATATGTATATCCATATATGGAATATCACCGTGCCATAAAAAAAAAAAAAAAATCTTGCCATTTATGACACCATACCTATACCTAGAGGGTACTAGATATAGTACAGTATAGTATCAGACAAACAAATACCACATGATTTCACTTTTTCAGGTGGAATCTAAAAAACAAAACAACCAACCAACCACAAAAATATAAAAACAGACTCATAGGGACTCCTGGGTGGCTCAGTGGGTTAAGCATCTGCCTTCGGTTCAGGTCATGATCCTGGAGTCCTGGGATCGAGTCCCACATCGGGCTCCTTGCTCTGCAGGGAGCCTGCTTCTCCCCCTGCCTGTGCTCATCTCTGATGAATAAATAAATAAATTAAAAAAAAAAAAAAAAAAACAGACTCATAAATATATTGAACAAAACTAGTGGCTGCCAGAGGGGAGAGGGTGGGAGGATAGGCAAAACGGGGGAAGGGAATTAAGAGGTACAAACTTCCAGTTATAAAATAAGTATGTCATGGGGCTTAAAAGTACAGTATAAGGTATTTATATATAATCAATAATATTGTAATAACTTTGTATGGTGACAGATGGTAACTACACTTAATGTGGCGAGCATTTCATAATGTTTGTAATTGATGAATCATTATGTTGTACACTTGGAACTAGTATTATATGTCAACTATACTTCAATTATTAAAAAAAAAAGTGGGCAACGGAATAGACATTTTTCCAGAGAAGATACACAAATGGCCAACAGGTACATGAAAAGATGATCAACATCACTATCATCAGGGAAATGTAAATCAAAACCATGATAAGGTATCACCTCACACCTGTTTGAATGTCCGTCATCAAAAAGACGATACTGAGGATGTGGAGCAAAAGGAACTCTTGTGCACTGCACTTGGGATTGAAAACTAGTACAGCCACTATGGAAAACAGTACGGAGAATCCTCAAAAAATTAAAAACTGAACTACTCTTTGATCCAGCAATTCCACCGTTGGGAATACAACTGCCTCTTGAACAACATGGGTCTGAACTAGGTGGGTCCACTTACATGTGGATTTGTTTCAATAAATATATGTACAGTACCGTAAATGTTTTTTCTCTTATGATTTCCTTAACATTTTCTTCTCTCTAGCTCACTTTATTGTAAAAATACAGTATATAATACACATAATGCAAAATGTATATTAATCAACTGTTTATGTTAACAGTAAGGCTTCCGGTCAGCAGGAGACTATTAGTAGTTAAGTTCTGGGGGAGTCAAAACTTACACACGTTTCACTGTGCAGGGGGTTGGCACCCAACCCCAGCATTGTTCAAGAGTTAATTGTATATACAAAGAAAAGGAAAACACTAACTCAAAAAGATAGCTGCATCCTTACGTTCACAGCAGCATTATTTATAAGAGGCAAGATATGGAAATAACCTAAGCATTCACCGATGGATAAATGGATACGGAAGTTGTGGTGTACATATAAAACAGAATATTACTCACCATAAAAAAAAAAAATAGAAAATCGTGTCTTTTGTGACAACATGGTTGGACCTTGAGGACATTATGCTAAGTGAACTAAGTCAGGCAGATAGTCAAATACTGTATGATCTCACTTATATGTAGAATCAAAAATAAATAAATAAAAAACTCAAAGTGATAGATAAAGAGACTAGTTACCTGAGGTGGGAGGATTGAGGGTAGGGACTGGAAGAATTGGAGGAAGACAGTCAAAAGATACAAACTTCCAGTTATAAGATTAATAAACACTAGGGATGTAATGTACAACATGATGACTAGAGCTTACACTGCTATATAACACATAGGAAAGTTTTTAAGAGAGTAAATCCTGAGTTTTCAGCACAAAGAAAAAGATTTTTCCTTTTTTTAGCTTTTCCTTTTTTTAGCTTTTTCTTTTTACTCTATCTAAATGAGATGATGGATGATAACTAAACCTATTGTGTTCATTTCACAATAAATGTTAGTCAAACCATGATGCTGTACACTGGTAAGTGATCAATTATATCTCAATAAACTGAGGGCGGGGGGAGGGGAGAATGTGATAAATATATAACATATACATATACAATTACAACTGTCCAGTTTAAATTTTGGATAGTTTATTAGTTACAATGTGGTATGAATTTGGAAACACTGATCTAAAGCAATGTTTTCCAAATTATATTCCACAGACACTGAGGTGCAAGATAATCTATGGGGGAAAAAAAATGTTTGGTAGCCAAGAACGGGTAAGGAATGCTGTTAATTCTATCCTCCCTTAGAAAATTCACAACGCAGGGGCGCCTGGGTGGCTCAGTGGGTTAAAGCCTCTGCCTTCGGCTCAGGTCATGATCTCGGGGTCCTGGGATCGAGCCCCGCATCGGGCTCTCTGCTCGGCGGGGAGCCTGCTTCCCCCTCTCTCTCTGCCTGCCTGTGATCTCTCTCTCTCTGTCAAATAAATAAATAAAATTAAAAAAAAAAAAAAAAAAAAAGAAAATTCACAACGTGCATTAACATACAAAAAGCTCTGAGAAGTCTCTGTACCCTGCAGCGAAGATCCACCTATTTAACAAGATTTAATCTAGTGTTTAGTAAATTGGGCATTCGTTCTTGCAACTTTGTATCACATAATTCCTATTAACCTGAGAGGCAGTATACTTGTAGCCTGATGGAGAAGACAATACCGCCTGTGTCTGAACCCTGGATGGCTCTGCCACTTAGTAGCTAGTATTTTCTTCATCAACAAAATGGACATGGTAATAACAATACCTACCTACATGCAAAGTATTTATAAAACCATGAGCGGTTTATAAGCGTTGATTAACACCCAGTAGAACCAGTGTTCTAAGACACACTTTGGGAAACACTGGCAGAAAAACTAACCTGTTAGTGTTCTGGGGCTCCTGTCTAAGAGATGATTACAGACCAGTTGGACAGAGGTATGTAATTATGACACAATCCAGGGCACCTGGGTAACACAGTCCGTTAGTATCCAACGCTTGATTTCAGCTCAGGTTGTGATCTCAGGGTCATGAGATCAAGCCCCGCATCTGGCTCTATGCTCACCATAGAGTCAGTTTAGGGTTCTCTCTCCCTCTGCCCCTCCCCCTACTTGAGCACATGCTCTCTCTCTCAAACGAATAAATCTTCTTTTTTTAAGATTTTATTTATTTATTTATTTGACACAGAGAGAGAGAGAGAAAGAGATCACAAGTAGGCAGAGAAGCAGGCAGAGAAGAGAGAGGGGGAAGCAGACTCCCCACTGAGCAGAGAGCCCGACGTGGGGCTCGATCCCAGGACCCTGGGATCATGACCTGAGCCGAAGGCAGAGGCTTTAACCCACTGAGCCACCCAGACACCTCTCAAACAAATAAATCTTAAAAAAAAAAAAAAAAAAAAAAAACTAGACTCAAGGATATTGTAATAGTTCAGCTAAACAGGGGAAAAAAGGAGCAGTCAACACAAAAGAAAAGGAAAACAGGTTTAAAGGTACTTCAAACATAGCAAAATATCAAGTGTGACATTTACAGAAAGTTTAGGCATGGCAAAAAAGAAAAAAAAAAAAGGCTGTTAGGTGTGTGGGATGAGAAGGCCAAAAGTGATAGCAAATATCCTTGAGATGGCCACAAGAGGAGCAGAAGCATATTCTGGGAGGGGACTTGGGTAATTAAATCTCTCCTGGACTTGATCTAAGGAGGTGGAGGACAGAAACAGCTCTGGGAGATTTGAGTAATGGGTAGCCATTAGAGTTAGTTACAGGAATGGATGGGCTCAACCTTCAAGAGCGTCAACAGGAGGGAAAAAGGCCTGTACTAAGATGCACGATGGGGTTTTCTCTCTTCTCCACCCAAAAGGAGATCAGTGTGGGGACTCCAGGAAAGTCGGGCTGTGACACCGCGAGGCTCCATTCCATGCAAAATCCCATTTGCTCCCTCAGCCTTCCTCCTCTCCCCACTTGATGACAGAAGCCTGGGATTTCTATCAGGTAGAAGGTTTTAGTCGCTTCTCCCTCTTCCATGCTGGTCAGAGGATTGCCAAGCTCCACACTCATCCATGAGACTATGTCTGAAACGGCTACTTGACACAGGCAGATCTTTCATTGCTAAATTTACAAGCCCATACATTTTCATTTTCAATATTCATTATGCTCAAAAACCCTCGCCCTATCCCTGATGCCCTTCACATCCTTATCTCATTCTTGGCTTAAGCGCACCCCTGAGCTTCACTCAGGAATAAGAATGAACTTCAGGATGGGTTAAAGGTCAGAATGTGTGAAAATGCACACTATCTGGTAATAAAGAACACTTTTTTTTTTCTGTTTGCTATGCCCATGTCAAAGCGACTGCCTCAAAATCAGCACAACAAAATTTCCTACATAGGGCAATGACTTTCTATTTCCACCTGGATCAGCTGAAATCCCCAGGTAGTATTACCTCCTCTAATTAGCAGCCTGCCTTCTCTTGCAGCTGAAAACTGAACCAAATATACATCAGCCATGTCCTTCCCTGCGTGAAGGCCTTGTTCTCTTCCTGCTGACTTTCCACTTTCAACCTAATTGTCCCAACCAAGAAGAGACATCTGCTGCAGTGTGACCCTGGAAGCCCACAGGGTCACAGTTTGCAGTTTTGCCCCCAGGCATCTCCCAGCCAACTGCTGGACACACAAGAGCATCACCGTTTGCCAGGACCAGGACCCAGCCCAGGGCCTCGCATTCGGACACCCTGCTCCCCTGAGGCTGCACCCGCCATCTACTACAATTTCCACAGCAGGGAAAGGCTCCCTGCTCCAAAAATTTCTCCCTTAACAAGCTTCACTCAGAAACCGAAGCCTTGTATTCCTCAATTAGATAAAAGGCAAAAAGGCAATGATCCTGAAGATGGTAAACAACGTTTTCTCACCTGGAAGCTTGAATGGCCCTTCGCTGAGAGGTGACTGTAAACCAACAGGATAGATGGCCTAAAGAGCCTGGAAGGAGGAGAGAGGGTGCAGTCAGGGGGCTGCCCAAAGACAAACTGCTTCTACCCAACAAAAGTGACCTTCGGCACCCCGGCCACGCGCCGGGCACTGCGCTATATTGGCTCTAAATACATCATCTCATTTCATCCTCAGAAATGAAGGAAGGGGCATTACATTTACGTATTACAGGGAAGCCAACTGAGTTTCAGGTGTTTGTCTAAGACCACACCGCCAATAAAACAGCACGGGTTTTCCGTGGTTTCCCTGATAACCATCCCGACCCACAGGTGCTACAAGCCTGGCTCGGGAGGGCAAGTGTGGTTCATTCCCACCGGACGTGCCCTGGTGGCTATGGTGGCTACAGGGCACGGCCAGCTGTCAAATGCAACGAACAGGGCGCTAATATACTAGGGGGCAGAAGGACACGCTCCCGCCGGGGACAGGCGAAGGGCCAGCCCCACATACCTGCTGACGCCATCCTGACACAATGCTCCCCTCCGAAAGACAGAGCGGATCTGCGGAGCCGCACGGAACACTGGGAAGTTCCTTGCGCACTGCACTCTGGGACGGGGCGGAGCTTCCCTAAGCCACGCCCAGACCGCCGTTCCCTGGGCAAGCCGCTCCAGGGTTCTCCAGGGTAGCTTGGAGAATGTATTGAGCTGTGCGGAGCAAAGAGAAGCGTGGGGAACAGCTACACTCAACACTGCCTCTTTCTTTTCTGGCTCCAGCCTCTGCCCTTTCCCCATGCCAGAGTTCTTTTCTTCTAGTGCAGAAAAATAAAACCACTCGGCAAGTAGTCTTCCTAGTATTTTTGTTTTACACTAACCCCGCGGTTTTTAAACTTAAAAGCCAAGCATTTGTTAATTTGGTTCTTTGATTTCACCCTCCTTTGAGGTAGGGTTGCCAGAGAAAATCCGAATCACCCAGTTGCATTTGAATTTCAGGTAAACGACAAATACTTTTTTAGTATACATCCCCAAAACTGCAGGGGATATAATTATGCTAAAAATTCTGTGTCTTTGATCTGATTCAGATTGAACTGAGCATCCAGTATATTTATTTGCTAAGTCTGGCCAGCCCCACTGTGGGAAAGCAGGGGCCTGTTTTCCGACCCCTCAAGCAGGGTAGTGCCAAGGGGGAAAATGTGTATGTCCTTGCAAGATGGGAGATTATGTTAATATTTCACAATATCATCTTCCCACACACACACAAAAAATGCACACATTTCCTAAATGTTTTTAAAGGAAGCATAATAGGGGCATTTTATCTGCACAATCCACGGAGCTGCATACTGTCAGGAATTCTTTGGAACAAACGAAAGTGTCCTATATTGTGTAAGGTGGGAAGCACACATTTCTGTAAGAACAGTTACCGCAAGCTGCTCTCTTGTAACTGTGTTTTAGTCACTGACATTCAGACCATGTAGACACGAGGGAATTCAACCAAAGAAAATACAGCAAAGCTCCAGTGGTCCCTCATCACACACAGACACACTGGCGCTTGTTTAAGCAAGCAGAACAGCAAAGTGCTCTGAAGGGAGGCATTCACTCTTTGTGTGAACCTGGACAAGTCACCTCACGTCTCTACACCTCAGTGAAGGATCTGGAACGAAAATAAACACACCATGATATGAACTCTTTCGGTCAGAATTGGTGACTGAACTGAGGTGGCAGATGTGACAGCTTCTAAGCAATTTAGATCCACGGAGACAGGGCTGGCTTCGGCAGCACACAGACTAGATCCACTGAGACAAAGGAATCGGTTACTCCCCCTTCTGAGGCAGAGGTGCCTGAGTGAGAAAATGTGACCACAATGGAACATGTCCAACAGGTTATTCATAAAAGCAAAAAGGCCGTGTTTGGGAACAACTGCACCTTGCCTCATGTTTGTCGTTAGCCCACCTTCTAGAGGGGTCTATGCCCCAGACTTGGGATGGCATCCAGGCAGAAGAGCAGGGCCCGCAGCAAACAAGGGAGATCTAAAGCCTGTGACAGCTTTTCCCAAAAATGCAGCAGAGCCAGCCTTACCCCACCGTCTTGGACCCTCCCGCCACTCCCATCCCTTCCCTAAGCATCTTCCTTCCCCCCTGACCTGATTAATATTCCTTCCATTTCGCACTTCTCCCTCGGGATCGAAGTTGCCATAGTCACAAGCAGCTGCCTCCTGCGTGATAATACTGTGACCACTCACATGCTAACCTGGATCTCCAAGCCCATTTTCATTCTCTTTATCCTTTCTTTTTAAGTGTGTGTGTGTGTGTGTGTGTGTGTGTGTGCGCGCGCGCGCACACGCGCGCACGCACACATGCACACCCGAGTACAAGAATCTGAGATGGAAGACAACTATAGCCTTGAGAGAAATGTTGATTTTTCTTAGAACTAATGGGTTCTTTTTTGCCTGTCTTGCTGACATAACCAAGACCCATTCTAAGTTTGCCTCTATTGTGCTCAAAAAGAGATTCACCAAAGAAAGAGCCTTTAGGCCTGATTCAAGGTCGCTGGACAGTAAAGGACAACAATAGGACATTTTTTAAATCTGTCATCAACTAGGGCTCTATGGCGCCCATCTTCCTGCATAGCGCCCAGGTGGGGGCTCCCACGTGGCCCCCTCTACCCACGTTCTACCCCAACGAAGAAGAAACCAGACAGAGATCCTCTGAAGGACTGACTCTTCTAAGAAGGGTCAGACATATCCCCTTGCATTCTATTGTCTCTAGAGCCACAGACCCTCTAAAGTGGGCACCACTCTCCAAGAGCTGAACGTGTTTAAACAATCTTCCCGCACGACCGACATATTCTTTAGACGTGTTGCAATGACCCAAACAAGCAATGAACAAAGTTCCAGAGTTTCTTGCATGAGCCCTACGTTTTTCTTGGAATTGTAGGCGGATAAAAGGAGCAGGTCATCCCTTGCCTTCAGAGAGCTGACACTACCAGACGGTCCCCAAGTGGGCTCCGGGTGGGTAAGTTTATTTAGTTTGTGGGGCAGAGGGGTTTCCCACCATGTCAGCTTCACCACGTTGGCCACCCTGTGACCCAGCGGACTGCAGCCTGTGACAGCTGGAGCGGTAAGGACCTCAGTCAGAGAAGGCTCTCCGCAGTTGAGTATTTAACTTTGGGAACAGAGTAAAATAGAGGATGACCTCAGGGGACCAGAATCCCTGATTCACCATTTGTCATATTGATTTCCACAGCACCTCTGCGAGGCATAAATTCCTTCAGGTCTCCTTTCCTCAATTTCTCAGTTTCTCTTCATCCCTGCTCCTGGAGAGATGGGCCTCCTATTCAGGTATAGAGAACAGGAATGGGGCAAAGAAAGGAGGACAATTTACTCCAGGTCCTGCTTTGTTTCTAACCAAGACTCCTGACTTCACATGCTCTCAGGACTGGGGAGAAAAGAGAAGGCATAAACTTAAGGAGTCACGATGTCATTAGGCATCTGACCCAAACTCCCTCTTCCTTCCTGCTCAGAGCTATAGGAAAAGTCAAGGTCAAAAGCAAAACCACGTTGGAAGGGTGAACAGAAAAAAGCCATCAGGCAAAAGCCAGTAGCAGTTAACCCTCCTTAAGCAAATGTTAAATACACTTATTATAACAATAAATAATAACGCGGGATGGAGTGTACATGGTGTAAACACCTTCAATACAATTCTAATTTTCTCTTTGCTTCAAGAGCCACCGATTGTTATGGCAACAAAACAGAAAAACAGATCACAGTATTAATTTCATATCTCGGCTTCATTTGCTCCACATTTGCAAGACAACACACGCATAACAAAGAGGCCCGGCCCAGCCAAAGCGGGGAAAACACGCCTACCACACAAGGGCACAACGGAGCACCCTCTCGGCCTCGAGTTTTGTTCAGTAAAAAATAAATAATAATTTTCCACCAAGAATAGAAGTTTGGCGGCTTACACAATTCACCATTTGATTGCTGACACTTGAGCGGCGTATCCTTCTGTTCCTGCCAGCGGCGACTAGACCAGGGACAACAGGAGCAGGCAGAGGAGCCTCTCCCCCAGAAAGTTGTCCACGACAAGTTTTGTAGCTGAGGAAGCTTAAACTTGGCTGACCTGGCTCTTGCCTCCCATGAGCCTGGGCCCCTATTGCATCCCTCCCCCAGCCCCCACCCAACTCACTTGTACTTGACGACCAGAGTAATCGTTTCAGAACAAAAATCGGTAGATTCTTCCTTGGATAGAAACTTGACAAGATCCAGCAAAGCGGAACCTTCTCAGGATCTGTGACCCAGGCATGCCCTTCTTGAGTATGGAACTTTTGCTTATGTCTCCAAGGGAAAGGACTGAGACTCTTCCTTCCCATATTGTTTACAGCCGAAAAAAAATCAGAAGCTATCTAATTTTCCGTCGACAAGAGCAAAGATGGATTATGAGTATATAGATGCTGCGTGTATCTTACCACAATTTTTTAAAGTAAATAAAGTGAAAGGACAACACAGGGATCCCTGTGGTGTTGGGACTGTCCCGTATCTTGATTTTATCAGTGTCAATATTCTGGGTGTGACCTTGTGCCATTATTTTGTACGACTTAGAAAAATAATCCATGAAGAGGAATAAGTTTGGGAACAGGGACGAGTGGGGGCAATTAGATCAATCGGGACACAGGGACATCGAGCTGCCTTCCAGGTTATACTTTGTCACCTCACCTCAAAGCCTGGCACTTAGTGTTCACTAAATATTAAATTAAGGTTGACTATCAACTGATCTTACATAAGGAGATGACTTTGAATTATCTGGGCGGGGCCAGTGAAGTCACAGTGTCCTTAAATATGGAAGAGGAAGACGGAAAAGTCAGGGTCAGAGCTGTGCAATGTGAGAAGTACTGCCATTGCTGGTTCCGAGGATGGAAGGAGGCCACAAGCCAGGGAATGTGCACCTTCTAGAAACTAGGAAAGGCAAGAAAAAGATCCTCCCCTAGAGCCTTCACAAAGGAATACAACTCTGCCAACAGTTAGATTTTAGCCCAGTGAGCCCTATTTTGGACTTTTTACCTCAAAACTTAATGATAATAGATTCTCGTTGTTTAAGCCACCGCATTTGTAGTAACTTATTACAGCAGCGATAGGAAACTAATAGAATCTTTAATGGGTAGTAGGACCACTGCTTTGGAAAGGAGCTGGGCCAAGTCCCTGTCAAGTCCCAAATCCCTCACTGAGGAAGGGAAGGCGAGATGGATAAGAAGGAAATTAAAGAGAACTCAAAACCGTAACTGAAAAACAAATCAGAGACTCAGCCCATCCCACCCCACTATCAACATCAGACAACAGGAGGCAGTAGAAACCTCCCGCAGAGGGAAAAATAGCAACTGAACAACAGGAATGTTAGGCAAACGACTGTCTTCCCTGGCCTCACAGAGCGAACTGCTCCACCCACGGCCCAAATAGACAGGCCCGAGGCCCTTCCTCTTTGTGGGTTGCCTCAGTAGGGCCTCACTTGGGAAAAAGAGATCTGACCATCCCAAGAATAACCTGAAGACGGAACTCCAAGCTATTTCCTTCATAACAAAGATAGCATTTGGTATCGCTGTGTACTTGCGCATCGTGCACCCAGGGAGCGTCCAGTGAAGGCCTGCCGGTTGGATAGATCCTAGTGTGCTTGTCTTATAGGGAGAGAACACTGACGTCCCATCTCTCCACATTTCTTCAGGACCCACCATGGTATATATCCCATATTCATGCCCAGATTGGACCTAGAGGCAGTCCATGTCCGGAGAAAGGGGACAGAAGTGGGAAACCAACACTTAGAATATGGTAAATCCATAGATCACAGAGCTTTGAAATGTCTGGACTCTATCTCAAAGTGGTTGACTCCCAAACCAGGAGATCAGAGATCAGGGTTCCAGGAAGCTTGAGTGATCTGTTCTTCCAAATGTCCTAGTTTATGAGGACCATCATAAATGCTAGAACAAGAGACCAAAAACCAGAAGTGGAGGAGAAAGAAGAAACAAAGACAAATGAGTAGAGATAAAATATCAACAGAAATGAGATGAGAACCCCAAATTCAATTCTACATACTCTGAACTATGGAGAAGCCGATGGGAAAAGGGAGACTTACCCAGCTCAAAAAATTAAAGCAAACCAACCACTCAGTAAAAAACAATTAGACACTATTCAAGGATAAGACGAAGAAATTCTCCTGAGGATCCTCGCAAGAGAAGAACGTTTAATGTACTGATCAATGTCCTTAAAAGCTTCCTTCTAGGACACACAGTAATGAGTTCCATGGGACTTATTACAGGCTGGTAGCTTCACACCAGTATGAAACTTGGCAACTCCAGAACCGCAATGCACTGGGCTTCCGGTACGCAGTTTCCAGTGGCTCTGGCTAAATTCCAAGAACTATTTTTGATCATTTAAAAGGACTACGGATCTTCCAGAGATCTTTATTGAACATTGTTTCCAACTAGCTTCAAGATACCACATAAAGACATTTCTGACAACTTTTTTTTTTACATTCATCCCAAGTAGTAAAGAAAGAAAAAAAAAACAGAAATACGGACTTCATCTTCAACGAAATGAAAGGATTTTTGTAACAGAATGACACAAAGTGAAGGCAAGAAAGCAGATATGGAAATGACCAAGCTGGGAGCAGGAAGGTCACTGAAGGGCCCACAGAAAAGAGTTGGATTAAGAAGAAAGATTTACCATGAAACCCAGAGAGCCCCCAGGACCAGAGGCACAGGTGCGGTGAAAGGCAGGGAAGAGTGAAGAAGTGAAAGCAAGAAGTGTGTTTGGAAATCTGTAGGAGAACTTAGACTCCCAGGCCCTGAGTCCACCCATTCTGATAACTAATGCGCCCCACCCACCAGGAATGCTAGGACCTTGACCCAGAGAGGGGAAGCACGGCTGCTAGGCATTGAGGAGGGGTGGTGGAGGGCCCAGGACCGGACGTAAGGGAGTGGAATGAAGGCTTGCATACTGGCAGGGGAGACAAGCCACCCTCGGCTCCTTCCTGGCTCCAGAACTCCAGCAAATAGGGGGAAATTCCATGGTAGGGAATAGAGGATACTTCTCTTGAGAAGGAACAGATACACCCTTGAGAAAAGAGAGACCCACAGATAATGACACATGGGGGCTCCAAGGAGAAAGCCCACTGGCCACCCATTTCGCCCCCCGTACAGCTCCCAAGGCAGGCAGCCCCACAGGGGCCCACAGAGGTCCAATCAATGGCTTGCACCTCAATCACTTTTAAATATGAATGGACTGCAAGGGGTCTCAGGGCTTTGGAGGAATGTCTTCATCGTGAAAGAGAGGTAGCAAAACAAACAGAACTTGGGGAAAATAGAAACTTCAAGGAATAGAATAAAACTGGGGGGGGGGGGGACTGCCTAGAAATAAAATCCGCAACTGGATAGGATAAACCTAAACAGACGACAGAATAATGCAATTATTAACTCCAAGAAAAATAAAAGTTGAACAATAAATAAAATATTGTCACAGTACATTACTTGACTCAGCAATGAACAATATTCACAGAGTCACCACAGAAAATATGGAAGAAAGAGCTAATAAAAAATGTGATTTAGGGGTGCCTGGGTGGCTCAGTGGGTTAAAGCCTCTGCCTTCAGCTCAGGTCATGATCTCGGTGTCCTGGGATCGAGCCCCGCATCGGGCTCTCTGCTCAGCAGGGAGCCTGCTTCCCCCTCTCTCTCTGCCTGCCTCTCTGCCTACTTGTGATCCCTCTCTCTCTGTCAAATGAATAAATAAAATCTTAAAAAAAAAAAAGTGATTTAACCAGAGAGGGAGGATAGGAAACGAGACAGGTGTAAGGAAGCAAAATTCCTCGTCTTCCACGAAACCAACGAATCACAATACAGAATATTTATATTATTTAGGAATGTGGCATTAAATACTACCAGAAATAATAGACAATGAAAAGTATTCTTTGAGGAAGAAGATAAAATGGCAGTAGGAGCCAGAGGAGTCCTTTCTTCCGATTTAAATTTTTAGTTCTCATTTAACTTGTTTGACATTGTACATGCTTTCCTCAGATAAAATAAAAATTGATTTAAAAAACGTAATGTGTCTCTCAGCCACACGTGAAAGGTGTTAAGAGATGGTCAATTTACAATTGTATTGCCTAGGATTCAGCCGTTTGACCTAGCCAGCTCAGTAGAGACATGGAGTTACCACAATCCGCTGAGTTGTGACAGAGGGCGCATCCTGTAGCACTAACTTGGGGCTCCATGAAGGCGGGGATCACGCCAATTACGTCCCCTTAGCACAACTGTCACACCTGCCACACTAAATAATCATAGTGAGCGTCGTTGTTATTTACCACTTGCTATGTGCCAAGCATTTTCTGTATAGCAAGCCACTTAATCCTGCCAACAGCCCACTGTGAGCCCCCATTCTGTGTAGCTGAGACAACTGAGGGACACAGAGGGCAACTAATTCATGCAACATTCCCACCTAGTAAGTGGTGAAGCCAGGATTCGGTTGCAGTCTCACACCTTCCCTCTCAGTGACTGTGTGCTCAATAAACACCTATGGAAGGACGACGGTGTGGCCAAAGGCAGGAGGGAAGAAAAATTAACAGGAAGAGAAGAAAAAGAAAAGAAAAGAAAAGAAAAAGTCCAATCTCCCTAGAAAATAACTTGGAATCTGATATAATGCAAAAAAATTCTCCAAAATTCCACTCCAGACAGCAGGAGTGTAGTCATTTTAGCCTGGAAAAAGTTGGAGGCACATCTCTTCAAAAGATGCTTCCAGAAATCAAAACCCAACACCCGTAGAACAGCTAGCTTTTGGGTAATGCTGCTTCCTGGCATCTTCTCCAAAATTACCTCGCTGCAAAATGTAGCTGAATTAACGACCAAGGCAGCTCACTCCACATGGGGGAGGCTGGTAGGACCGCCGGCGCCTGACTTCATGGGACTTACCATCTAGGCCCCGAGACAACGCCTGCGTGCGTAATCCCAGTCTTCCCTTTCAAACACAGGAACCAACATACCAGTGATAAAACAGTCCTCTGGTCCACCCCACCTGCCATGCCCGGGTCTTGGCAACCCCAGCCTGAGAACCTGTCCCACGTGCTCAGGAGCGCCGTCCTCGGCCACCGTGGGCCGGCTGTGGTCCACCTCTCCCACCCACCTCCAGCGGCCACCGGGTCAACTGCTCATGAACTCCCACGTGTCACTCTGCCGGCGTGGGAACCACAGGGTCCAAGCTGCTCTTCTCTCTTTCGTCTGCACCCCGCTGCCCCTCCCAGGCAGGCCCTCCAGCAGCGATCCACCCGGAGACAGGTCACCTTGGCTCCTGGTGCCCCTCAGATACGCAGCGAAACTCCCCGCTTTCCACTCACAGCCCTCGCTTTCCAGAATGTGGGCACAAATCCACAAGGCCTTACTGGAAAATAGTTCCCACCTGGCTCCAAATGCCAGGCCCTGTCTCAGTATTGAGCCTGGGGGCGTGACCTGCTCTTTGGTGATTTTTTCCCCCTTAGTTCCTTGGGCCAACAGACCCCTGGGAAGAATCCTGGGAGAGCTGGGGAAGGGAGGAATTTGAGAGCAAAAACACATAGACTCTCCTTTTGGGAAAAAGAAGACTCTCACCTGCTGAATTGGCCAGGGGCCCTGCTAAGAAGATGTGAGCATAACTGAGCCACAGAGGAGGACAGGATCTGGATAAAAGTGGCATGGAACCTTCCAGGAAAGTGGGCTCCAAGGCAGGGGTACAATACAGCATGTGATGTTGTGCATCAAACTGGGTGGGCCGAGCCAGAGGGACAGGGAGGAGAGCACGAGATGAGGCTCCAGATCTTTGATCTTAAGTTCTTTTTCCTTTTTTTTTTTAAGATTTTATTTATTTATTTGAGAATGAGTGTGAAAGACAGAGCCTGAGCTGAGGGGGCAGGGCAGAGAAGGAGCTGGGATCATGACCTGAGCCAAAGACAGACGCTTAACCAACCGAGCCACCCAGGGGCCCCTGGTAAGTAAGTTCTAAGTCTCACTAAACTGAACAGAGTTGAGTGCTTTGGAAGGTCATCCTCTCAAGGTCTAGGACTCTAGAATTCCAAATACCCTGATCAATCCCCCACCACAGAGAGAGACAGATGGCTGTGTGGACAGGAAGGCCCCAAGACTACCATGTGACAGCATGACCTCTGGGCTTCTGCCCTCTAGAGACCCAGAAATGGAGTTCTGACACCCCCATCAAATAAGCACTTGGGTCAAAGAGCTGATTTAGGACACCCAAATTCAGCCCAAATGCCTTGCCCGCTTCGGGTGGGGGGCTCTCCACAACCTGAGCGCACCTGGCCCAGGCCGGGTACTATGCCCATGAGGTCGGAGGGAAACCCCCCTTGCACCCCAGCCCTACCTCCTGTGCACGGACCTAGGAGTCTGGATGGAGAGATCCCCATCACTTCTCCACAGCGCCCGACGAGTGAGCCGAGGCTAGGGCACTGGCCTGCTTCTGATTTCCCGGGCTGTCCCCAGTGTGGGTCCACTGAACACCATTAGCAAGCTGAAGGGATGTGACCTGTGAGTCTCACAGCTGCTCAGAAGGATAATTGCCCTGTAATCTAAACCATAATGGGTGTGATGGAGAGTGTTCAATAGTGGCCGCCCGGCATGCCCGAGGACGTCTGCAAGCACGGCTCCCTGTGACCTGGTCCCTGGCCGGGCAAGCGGGGGCCCAGGGTGGCCAGAGCACCGCAGGGTCCGGTCCCGGAGGAAGGATCCACCCGGCAGGCGGGCGCGGGGAGCCGACCACAGCCTTCAGGGAATTATGTCAGGTGAGCGCAAATTAATAACCGTGCAGATCAGGTGGGTGAGAGGTGTGGGGCAGTTTCCCATCAAGGATGGCAGGAGAGCCTGCGGGAGAAGCACAAGTCTCATTGGTCTTGGTCCCCGAGGCCCTCTCCCGCTGGCTTTCCTGCCTCTTAGGGCCAGGTCACACTTGCCCCCGAACCTCCACCCGCTGCCCACCTACTGTGCGCACCACTCTGAGCGGGGCTGACGCTGAGGGTAGGCTGGTGTCTGCGCATGCGGGACCGGGGGTGCGGGGGCGGGCAGCTCCGAGCCCGGCAGGGGCCCCAGCCGGACTGTCCTCGGCAGGTCAGGGAGCATGGGAGGGACACAGCGCCACAAGCTGGGACCAGAAGGGCACTGCAGAAGGCCGCAGCGGAATCCTGCCTCTCCACCTTCCGGTCCACTGGGGAAGGTGGTCAGAGCCCCGGCTGCGCAGCTTTCCACCCGTGGCTGAGGCTGGGGCACTAAGGTGCCCTCTGGGGCTTTGGCAGAGGCCGAAGCCTCAGAGGGGAGGCATGTGATGGGGTGAGACCGAGGGCCTGGGGGTTCATCTTGAGGATAATGTGTTATTGCACTGCACCCCTTCATGGTGGTCGCAGAGACCCCAGGAATAAACTATCCCACCCCCACCTCCTCCCGGACTCCTCCCCCACCTCCCTGACCTTTTTGCACCCCAGGCGCCACCCCTGCCCCGGTTCTCCCTTCCTTCTCCTGGAGGAAGGAGTGACACCACTTGCGAGGGGGCTGGGAGGAGGAAGAGGGGCCCAGATCTGCCTCACCTCACCCCTGAGCACTCCCCCCAACATGCAGCCCTGGGGAGGCCGAACCCCCTCAGCAGTCTCTGGCCCTGCCCATCTGTCACCTGCTGCCCCCCACACCAAACCGGAGCTTTTAAAGGAAACGCTTTAAAAGGGGGGGATCCCCAAGCCTCCAAGTAACAAAGAATCATGTAATTACTTTGCAGCTACTTGTCCTTGGTAATTTGATGCTCGTGTTGCTATAATCACACATTCGTGGAGTTAGAGAGTCACAGTGCTTGTGTGGCCCATCCTGGACATCTGTTTTCAAATGGAGAGAACGTCTGAGAGGGAGCCCGGCTGATGGAGGGCCCCAGACCCAGGCGGGATGGGTGGGGGCAGGAAACACAGGGGAGGAGTGCCGGTGAGGCTGGGGGGAGCCACGAGGGACTGGAGCGAGTATTTACCGGGGGCCCCACAGTGTGGGGCATGCAGCCCCAATATCCGGAGGGCACACGGCCTGGGTGTGACCCCCACGCCCGGCAGCACCTCCAGTGCCCACAGGCTCCGGTCCCTGTTCAGCTGAGGCCAGCTCTCTCCTGCCCCCCACCTCTCCGCACCCCCATGGAGGCTGCCTCTCACTCAGTCTCAGCAAACTCCTGCCTCCGCCCTCCTCGGGCTGGGCCACGTCCATCCATCCTCCACACGACCTTCAGACGATCTTCTAAAAAGGCAAATTTGGTGTGATTACTTCCCGCCTGCCATTCGCCGGCTTGGCATTGGCTTCAGGAGAGAACGCAGGGCCCTGGCGTGGCGCACACGGTGGTCCGGCTGCCCCCGCGGCGCCCAGACCAGGAGTGCTGGGGCTGCCGGGTCTCTGCCTGGTCCTGCCCCACAGGAGCCGAGATGTGCCCACCGTCCAGGTAGGTCAGTGCCTGGCCGAGCCCATAACCCGCTCAGGGCCAGTCCTAGAGGCCGCAAGAGAGGGCCAGACGCTGGGTGACTCCCCACCCGCCACAGCGTGTGACCCACATCACCCCACGCCGCCCGACAGTCCTGACCCTAGACCCACTGCCACTCCCTCCTCCCCTCATCCCTGCAGGCCACCCACCAGGAGACCTAGCGCCGCCCTGAAGGGACCAGCTTCTGAGCAGCTCTCGCCCCTACACAGCTGTTCGCCTCTGTCCACACCTCCCCCGTCTCCCCCTGAGCAGTCCCCCCCGCCCAGAGCCCTCTGCAGCTCCCCTCACCTGAAGGTGCTCCTGCCTCCCTGACCACCGACCCCCCACTGGGCTCCTTGCTTTCCCTGCTCCCCCCCATGAGGACTTTTCTCAGCATCCTCGCCCCAGAATGAAAGTTCCACAAGCAGGGGACTCTTCACGGCTTTCTTCCTGGGACGTCTTGTCTTAGGTTCTCAGGGAGGACTTGCTGAGTGGCCGACTGACGGGCCCCCGTGTGGGTCCGTGGAGGGTTTGTTGGCACCGTGCCCGTGTTCGGGGGAACGCCGCAAGATTCAGGGGTTGGCTCGTTCACTGCCTCTCCTCCTCGGGCGCTTGGGGCAAGGGGTGCTTTTGTGGAGAGGCGGCTCTGAAGACAATGAGGCAGGAAGAGGAGGCACAAAGGAGGGACAGACAGGAGGCGTGAGCCTGATGTCTGGGCCCTCAGGCTGCAGGTGGGCAGCAGGGCAAGAAGAGGGGCTACTCAGTCCAGGCAGCATCTGAGTCCAGTCAGAGGGGCGAGCGGGGGCTGGGGCTCCCCGGCACAAAGCTGGGGCCCCAGGAAGCCTGGCTGACAGGGCCAAAGAAGGCCTGTGGCAGATGAGGGCCAAGCAGTGGGAGTGGGTGGGTGGCGGGTCAGGAGGGGGTCCCCGGCTGACCCAGATCCCCTGGCTTCCCTGGGACACAGGTAGGACAGGGGACAAACTGACAGAGGTCCCCCGGCACTTTGCCTGGCTACAAGGAGCCAAGGACCCCTGGTCGTGGCGGCGTGTTTTGACCTTCACAGCCATACCCCTCCTAGTCTGCGGGCGTTTCTCCTGCTTCTGGGGCCACTGTGGGCCCAGGCTTGCTGAAGCCACCTCTGGAGATCATCCAGTCCTGGCTCAGGAGGGCCTGGGGTCTCTGTCTACAGAGTCCGCACCCCGCGCCTCTTTACCCCCCACCCCCACCGTGTCCCACCCCCACCCTGGGGCGAGTCCGTGTGGGTAAGCATGGGAAAGAAGGGAAGGGACACGTCAACCTTTCCGCAGCATTAACTCCCCACCCCCTCCGCCCCCCACCGGGCTCTGCTCTGCCCCTAAGGAGCCTCCACCAATCACCCGCCAGCTTTCTGGGGGTCCCCCTCCAGGGACACCCCGGTTCCTGCCCCCCAAGAAGCCTACGGACAGTCTAGCCTACTCTTTAAAAGGAAGATGGTAGTCACTCACTGTACTCTGTGAGGAACACACTGGGTTCGGTTCCCGGGGCTGCCAGAACCAACACCACAGACTCAGTGGCTTAACACAGAAGAGATTCTCTCTCCCGGTTCTGGGGGCCAGAAGCCAAAACTCAAGGAGTCGGCCAGGCCACGCTCCCCTGAAGGCTCGGGGACACAGTCCTTTCTCACCTCTTCCGGCATCTGGAGGTTCCTGGCATGCCTTGGCTTCGTCTTCCCACGGCCCTCTCCCCGTGTGTCCTTTCCTGCCTCTTAGAAGGACACGTTCATTGGACTCAGGACCCACCCTAACCCAAAATGATCTCCTCTCGATTCTTCCCTTCGTTACACCTGAGAGACCCAATTTCCAAATAAGGTCACGTTCTGAGGTTCCAGGTGCACACAAACTCGGGGGTCCCGCTCTCCAGGCCGCTACGGCTACTGTGTGCGGACATCAAGCTGCGCGTTTACCTCGGTACCTGACCAACTTCACAGGCCGTGGTTCCTACTCTCATATTCAATAAGAAACCGAGACTGGAAGACACGGATTGTCCCGGGCCACAGACACACACACACTGGGACTGTCTCCAGTGTCCTTGCTTACCCCCCCCCCCCCGGGCTGTGGTGCGGCTAAGATTGGGTCCCTCCCAGGATGGGGTCCACAGCCAGCGAAATGGCTAGGCTCTGCCCAGTGCTCTCAGCTATGGAGCTTTCTGGGGTCTGTGATTGGGCGGGGCGGGGGGGGATAGGGAAGGGCCTAGCCTAAACCACTGAGTATTATATAAACCCAGACAACAGAGAGGCAGAAGCCCCAGGGAAGCCAGCTCCAAGAGTCAGCCCCCCTCTGCTAGCTACAGAGGATGAAATCCACGGGAAAGGCTGTGGTCACCAAGGTCCGTTTCTCTGGAGAGGCCCACGGTGAGGAAAGGGCATTTTCAAAGTTTCCCTTCATTCAAGTAACAATCATGTTCCACCCTATGCAGGCGGTATTTCGAGTCCTAGGAAAAGTTTTGAGCACGTGGTCCTCTGAGCTTTAAAGAGGGGTCAGTCACCTGGTGGCCATGCAGAGCGCACAGACTTAGAGAGAAACAGAATACACGGACCCTGCCCCCAAGGACCGATGCAGAGATGTGAGGGAGAGAGGTGGAGACGCTGACAAAATGCACCAAGAACACCACACAGTGGCCCTTCGGGGGGGAGCCTCTTGGCTGTGGTGACCATGCAGAAGAAAAAAAAAAAAATGAGGCCAGAACTTTCCATGTGCACAACCACTCGAGGACAAAAGGGAATGGCATCAATGGTTAAGAAAAATATCAAGTAGTAGGTGTCAGACCACTTAAGCACTGAGGCTCTTTGTCTGCATTTCCCGGGTTCACGTCGAGGATGAGGCTCGTGTTTCTGGAAGGAAGAATCAAAAGGGGCTCACGGTGATGCAGCTGGAGAAGGCGTCTGCGAGGGGCTCGTCTTGAGGGCAAGCGATGAGGGGCCGTGGGTCTGGAAATACCTGTGAGGGTGTGAGCAAGCAGTGTGAAGAGCGAGCAGGCAGCCCCCCTCCCTGCCTCCCCCCCCATGCAAACCAGGCTGGGCCACCTGCTGGGGGCACCTTTCTTTGGGTTCTGGTTCCAAAGTACCAAGCAGTCTCTCAAGAAAGTCAGACACCACTTCCTGCTTTTCCCGAGGAACCAAAGGGAGGCCAAGGGAGGGAAAGATTCGCCCAGCAAGTGAACAGCAGCTCAAGTCCCACGGGTCTTATCTGGAAAGTCATTCTGCTATTGCGTGGGGTTGGGGGTCAGTCAACCCAGGGGTCTTCCCTCCAGAAGCCAAAGACGTTCTTTTGCTTCTTTTTTTAAGATTTTATTTATTATTTATTTTAGAGAGAGTGCGCGAGCAAGCAGGGGGAAGGGCAGAGGGGGTGGGAGAGGAAGAGGGAGAGAATCCCAAGCAGACGCCAAGCTGAGGACAGAGCCCAAAGCCAGGCCTGAGCTCACACCCCTGAGATCATGACCGAAACCAAGAGCTGGATGCTTAACTGACCGAGCCACCCAGGTGCCCCAAAGACATTCTTTTTCAATCTTTTTTTCTCCTAGAATCCTTCTGTGACCCGATATTCTGATAGATTTTTCAAAACAATCTGGCTCTCCTAGAAGACGCTCGCGCCCTTTGGGTAGCTCGTGCTAGGTGCTCAGGAAATATTGCCCAGTAAAGCTATGAATCTCGTCACTGTCTCCAACTTCAGCCTGTCTGCTGATCACTTGGTGTGCATTTATCTGTGTGCAAAGCTGCCTGCCAGACCGTAGGGGGACACAGAGATCCAGGGCACGGTCTTTGCCCTCAAGGGCCTTAGAGCCCAGGTGGGTGACAAGACCCCGTCTTGGGACAGGGCATTGGACCCCAGGCAGCGTGTCAGAGGTGACAAGTGAGTGCCCTGTACAGGTGCTATTTTGGAGGTGCTCGTGGGAGGAGAGAGTCCACTGAGCTGGAGTGGTTCCGGGAAGAAGCCCAGAGTGGGGAGAATATGAGCTGACTTTGAATTATGATTTCCAGTGTTTTTTGTTTGGAAAAGAAAATAATTTCTTTCTGCTTGGGTGGTCACTCATTTTTCTGTCTTCTTCACATGTCCTCAAATGGCAAACCCTGAAGCGTCCAGGTGTGGTCATTGAATCGCTCCCATATTTCGTCTACACTCGTTCCTTTGCTGACCTCGAGTTAGACACACCCATAGGTGGACAACTGCCCCCTTGGCTTCTGCTGTCTGGACCTCTCCTCTGAACCACAGACTTGAACACACAACTGTCTCATCAATGACCTCACTAGGACTTCAAATAGACCCTTCAGGCTTATGTCCAAACTCTGTCTGATCTTCCCTCAGTTAATAGCAACACCACCCTTCCAGTGAGTCAGCCCAAAAGCCTGAGGCCTTGGCACCCGCCTCTCTTTCCCTGGGATCCAACATCTGGTTTGTCAGCATATGGCGGGGGCGCTCCTGCTTCTCACGCGGCCGCCATGATTTCCCGCCTGGAGTTC